>WOGR01005738.1:0-13581 GCA_015342045.1 Leptinotarsa lineolata | reverse complement strand
GATATTACAACTGATTGCCGTGTAAACAAGAACGTAGTACATGTTAATCAAATAGTTTCTGTGAAAGTTTGACTTGAGACTAGTAAAAGCATAATACACATTATTCAGTTTTTTACATAAGTTATCAATTTGCTTATTGAAGGTTAGTTTGTAGTCTAGCTCCATACCAAGGAATTTTGTGCTTTCTGATGCTAAGATATCAGTGTGGTCTAAATTGAACCTTATATTGTTCAGGTGTTTTTGAGGACTACTAAATTGGATAAGGACCATTTTATTCATATTATTGATAAGGTGATTTCTCTCACACCATTGAGTGAAATTCCTTTCTACCTTTTTGAGCTTCATGTCTAAGACAACCGACCTGCAAGAATTTCTGCCGACCTGCAAAATATATTTTCAATTTTTTGAAATTTGTGAACTTTTTGGCGAAGGGTTGGAAAATTTTTCTGTCGAAAATGATTGATCTAGTCGAGATTCATGTCTGGGACACCCGACCTGCAAAAATTTTTGCTTTTCTAAAAGATTACGTGAGCAGTGTTCACTGAGAACAATTTGCTGACCTGCAGACCTGCAAAATAGTTATACCCCTAATAAAATTAGTCAAATTTTTTTCTTTAGGTGTTTGCTAATTAAAAGATTTTGCACTGTGTATTTGTTATTCTCGAGTATTGGAGCAACTGGCTTTAATTTCCACTTGAATGTAATTTTTTTATCATTAGTATTCAATCACGGTACGTTAGATGAAATCTAACACGCGACCTATTGCGTAACTTTTGACCACGCGACTGATGGCGGGTTGAATACTTTTTGGTACATCTTAATCTGTTCATATCTTTTGCAATTTTTTATGTGCTGAAACACGGTTTTAGCATATTTTTCAAGATATCATTCCGGATCGAATGAGCCATTACACGTATTTTTCCGACCATTATCACAATTTTTCATTATTTTCAACTTGTGAACTAAACTAACGGTTCTAAATAAATAAGGGATGAACATTTCTGTCGCTTCCTTTCAGAGACCGCTTTCATATAAGTGGAGATAAAAACGGTTACCTGCTTTTCGAAAAGGTCCCAGTCGTTGCCAGTCTCTCGAGGCCTGTGGTTTCCTTCAAAATTACCAAAAGTAGTACGATCACAATGGACGGTAGAAGAAAACTTCTGGCCGCTATAGTAAAGTGTCAATTCGAAAGTGACCCCGATACGAACAAATTGTTTGTTGCCCGCATTCAAGGAATAGCGAAAAGAGAATATCTACGCAATCATTTCAACCAATACGGACGCGTTAAACGGGTACAGCTGGGTTTTGAAAAAAGCACTGGAAATTTCAAAGGATACGCCTTCGTTCAGTTCGAGTTGTCTGAAGATATGGAGAATGCCTTGGCAGTGAAGGAGCATATAATCCAAGGACATAAAGTTGCAGTTGCTAAAGTAGCTCCCAAACCACCTGACAATGGCGAAGTGACATCCTTGTGTCACCAATTGGAGGAAAGTTTGTGAATCGTTTGTGGAAGACCATTCTTCAGAGAGTTTACATTACGTTCATATATTTATGAGATGATAATAGTTTCTGGGTAATATAATTTCATATATTATTTCTGTTCTATGTTTTATTTAATTGATATTATGACATACTTGAAGACTGGCTTTAATTAAATTATCTAAATGA
Source organism: Leptinotarsa lineolata (assembly GCA_015342045.1). Lineage (NCBI taxonomy): Eukaryota > Metazoa > Arthropoda > Insecta > Coleoptera > Chrysomelidae > Leptinotarsa > Leptinotarsa lineolata. Next base: position 11,913 of record WOGR01005738.1, on the reverse strand, counting down.
ACAATTCGTTCAAGCCAGTCTCAACTCACCTTCACAGTAGGTTTATGAACTGACACCTATCAAAAAACAATTACTCCCCGGGCTAATACCACGAGGGGCGTTGGATTATATCCGACTGGTGTCAGTACAGGATTCTTCACAGAAGTAATTCCTTCATATGCTGTTGGCGATACAACTTCCGGAATCGATTTTTAATTATCGGAACACACTTGCAGACCGGTTTCGGGCTGTTTGGCCACTCGTCAGTGTAAGGTAGTGTCTATCATCAACCTGAAGTCGATGATTTCCGATAATTCGAAATCAAATTTCTTTCAGAGTATCATTCCTCGAACTAAGCAGAAGCGAACGGCCAACAACATCGACCCATCTACCTATCGATGTACTAACCAACTGTCAAGATCTGCCGTTTGTGAAGGAGGATGATTACCATCTCGCTCTAAATATCACTATTTCTTCTGAAGGGAGGAAAGAATCTACAAATATTCCACTAGAATCGAGGTATAACTTTAAAAAGGCCGATTTTCTTTAATTGAGTCGCATTTTAAAAGATATCGAGTGGCATACAGTTCTTAATGAAAGAGATGTTGAAGTGGCCTTAGGTAAATTTTATAGTTTGTGGAATGACGTGGTAGCAAGGTGTGTCCCTAAAATTAGTTTCGGTAAGAATAACGATTCGTATCCAATTTGGTTTAGTAAAGAGATGAAGGATCTGAGGAGAGATACAGGAAATTGAAAATGTTATCAGTTCACTATGAAAATAAATTCAAAGAGTTAAGGTGCGAATTGAAAAAAATTTAGAAAAGATGCGAGGATTTATTATAAAAAAATCAAAGATAGTATACATACCGAAGTGAATGAATTTTGGAGTTTTGTAAATAAAAAAAGTCAAATAATACAAATCTACGAAGATTTGTCTATAATAATGAGCTTGTGGACGAAGATAAAACCGCCGACGTATTTACAAAATTCTTTTCATCAGTCTTTTGCTCCGAACCTGCAACATATAACATGCATTTCAAAGATACACATATTGGTATAGGAATTTGTAATGAATCATTTAACATAGACTCTATATGCGAGACTGACTTCAATGCAGCAATGAAATAACTGAATCCCAAGAAAGCAGAAGGTACAGATGGTATTCCTCCTTATATTTCGAAAGGCTGTAGTGAATGACTGAGTGTCCCAGTGATTTATATTCACATCTTGATTATTGAAACTATTTCATTCCCAACTACTTGGAAAACTTCTATTATAATACCAATACACAAGTCGGGGAACAAAATGAATGTTGAGAATTATAGGGCAATTTTCATAATGTGTGCTCCAGCGAAACTATTTGAGCAAATCATTTTTATCAAACTCAGCAGTTACACTCATGAATATGTAGTACCACAGCAACACGGATTCATGAGACAAAAAACAATCAGCACTAACCTATTGATATTAAGCAATAAGGCTTTTGACACGTTAGAAAATAAATCACAGTTGAATATTGTTTTCACGGACTTCCGAAAGGCATTTGATCAGGTGCATCATGACTTACTCCTAAAAAAGCTTAGTGGCTATGGATTGTCCAGAAATCTGCTTGAATTGATGGAGAATCATCCTCAAAAATGATACTTCACGGTCAAACATAATGGAAATATTTCAGGAAAATATCTGGCTAATTCTGGACTTCCACAAGGCTCGAACCTACGACATCTTCTGTTTTTACTTTTTGTGAATGATTTGTCTTCAACTCTTGCTTACTTTTTGCAGATGACTTTAAACTCTTCAAACGTATTCAAAATGTTCGAGACTGTATAGGTCTGCAGAGAGATATTGATGAAACCATTGATTGGATTCTGAGGAATAAATTATATTCTAATTTAAAAAAATGTTCTGTACTCTCAATCACCCGTATTAAAGAGCCAATTCTGTCTGAATATAAAATGAAGGGAGAGATCCTAGAGAGAAAAACTGAAATAAATGATCTTGGTGTTATTTATAATTCAGAATTTAACTTTTTCACTCACATTAATAACATTAATAAATCCGCTAATCGTATTTTAGGTATCGTTATCAGACAAACATCGAATTTTGCCAATATCAACACCATTAAATTATTATATTATTCCCTGGTCATGCCTAAACTAGAAGTTGCCTAAATTTTTTGGTCCGGGGAATATCAAACATATTTAAATAATTTTAAAAAAGTACAAAACAAACTGTTGAGATATTTGTATTTTAAAAAGTACCAGGTGTGGCCTATATATAATACCGTCAGGACATATCAATTAAGATCGGAATTGAAGATACTATCCTTAGAACAGAAACGAACTTTAACATCAATGATATTCCTGTGGAAATTAATAAACAATTCAAGAAATTCTCCAGAAACCCTCAAAATGCTTTCATTTAATGTACCTCCACGGCGTATACGTTCCGCTCCAATGTTTAATATCTCTGCAAAATGTACATCATCGAGAGCACCTCATTTAGCTATGCTTAAATAGCAAACAATTATGATCCACTTATGGATTTAGATTGGACCTTACCTCTACCAGTTTTTCGTTGAACAATTTTAAAACGAATTAAAGGGGTTATATTTTTTAGGAGTGATTAATTTCTTGGGAAAGAAAGTTTTTGGCTTTCTACTACTCCATCTTGATACAAAAAATGTGGAAATCTCCCAAAGAAAGGAAGGAAGCATTCATTTTTAAAAGAAGTAACTCTAAACATAGATGTGTAGATCTATGCTCTCTCATTGTTAGGACTACAGAAGTAGTCCTTGATTATTTCTTGTTACCTGTTTTCCAATCAAGATTGAATAGTTCCAGTTTTCCAAGTTGAATAATTGACTTTCGTTTGTTGTTCCTCGAAACTCATAATCAAAATGAAATTTTGTCTCCATAGGAATTACACAATCAAATAGGTTCTCCCTTCTGAACCCAATTGTCTGATTCAGATTAATAAAGTTTGAATTACATTTCACAACTTAATCCGTTCGACTCCTCCATACCCGGTGAGATTATTTACGAGTTCATCTGTGCATAAAGTGCGTAACAAATGTTGACAAATTACTGAGAAGTCAACGTCAAATGCTTATTCATGAAAACATCTTGGAATGTAGGAAACACTCGAGCTCAGAATACACTCTTCACAAAGATATACACAGAAGTTACTTTCAGATATAAACTTGAAGAGAAAGCTCTTTCAAAACAACTACTTTCGCATAAAAATTGAATTACAGAAAAGAAATAAGTGCTTCATCTGTCTCTGTCTAAAACGGTGCTGATGAGGTGATAGAATAGGTGTCTCGTTCCGAAACTTTGAAGTACAGTGTTGAGTATGATAGTTTTCCATGTGGGTATGTGAAATTTTATATCGATACTCTATGATATAGTAAAAAGTATATAGTACAGCGTTACTATGAATGATATCTGTTTCAATTCCATAACAAATATTTGGACATTCCCATCCACAAAGTGGATAGAAAAAAGTGATTCTCGTATGTTCGTTTGAAAGTACTTTTTCTTCCATGTAATTTAATGTTCATGTGTAATGTTCATAGTTGTTTCTGTAGAACTTTTTTCTTAAGTTTGTTTCCTTGGATAGATAGATCTTTATTGTTTATAATACGTAAAATGTTAAAAATATATAAAGTATTGTCTTCTTACCTTATTTTACGGCAATATAGTATTTACAAAAATACAGTAAAGATTAAAAATAACAGACAAAAAAACAGACAAAGAAACATCAAGATAAAAAATGTACAAATATGTTATCAACAAAATAACACAATTTCAAAATTACTTGATATAAATCGTAATATACATCATGGTATACCGAAAAACTAAAATTTGTATGCAAAATACTCTTCCAAACTATAGAAGCACTTTCCCAAAACAAGGTTCTGATTTTCCTAATTTTTTAAGTTCATTAATTGGTGTAATATATTTTGGTGAATGATTATATATTTCTCTACTTCAATAGATTTGAGACTACCTGGTCAAAGATGATGTGGGCAGTGGAAGGGCAAATTTTATTCGTTTGAAGGTGAATGACAATGTTTCGTGGTGAATTTCATCAGTTCAGACGTCCATTGTCTAATATTGTATAAAATGATTTGAAATCCCAGAAATAAACAATACAATTGAAAATTAAAAGAATAGCTAAAAATGGCAAATATAATAAGCAAAAAACCTGGAAAGAATTCACAGTGAAATGAAATACGGGTGAGAAAAAAATGAGGAAATAAAATAAAAATGAATTAATATAATTAAAAATTGAGCGATTTCAAACCACGTTACTTCACGACGTTTCGATTGTTAGTATCCACAATCGTCTTCGGGTGATGACTGTGAATTCTTTTCAGGTTTTTTGCTATATTTGCCATTTTTAGCTATTCTTTCATTTTTAAATTGTATTGTTTATTTCAGGGATTTCAAATCATTTTGAACAATATAAGACAATGGAAGTCCGAACTGATGAAATTCACAAATTTTATTTGCTACGCGTAGACCTTTCTGTGTGACTTTCAAACTTTTCTTCATATTTGTGAAATAAGCAGACAGTCTCTGAAATGATTATTTCGAATATTGTTTAATGTTTTATTCCTACAGAAAAGTGGCCTACACGAGTCACGCATCTTCAATTTGAATATTATTCTCAAAGCTCTTTTCTGGATAACGAATATACTCTGCATCAGGATCTGGCTGCCTGAGCCTCAGAAAGAAATTCCATACCGGAGATAAGTGAATAGTATGCACTTATTGCTGCTAAAAATTCGAGTTCACGAGATATAATAATCATCTTAGAGCAACTAGAAGATAATTTTTTGAAGCATTGATTTGGGTATCAAATTATTGTCGTAGAATATACTAACAAATTCAGTTACAGGCTAACTTTCAGTCATGCATTTACCTAGTATTACTTGTTTTAAGTTTCACTTGAATGTTATCAGATTTGTTTTGGAAACATTTAGCGATAGCATATTCGATAGACCCCATTTTTTTATTTTTTCTGAATCTAAGTGGAGAGATAGACCGAGTTAAAGTACCAGGATCTTTATTACTCCAAAGTACTATGGTGTCATCCGCAAATAAGTTAAATGCTACAGATATATCAAGTTTCACCATATCATTAATATATAGCAAGAATGAAATTGGGCCTGTAACTGACCCCTGAGGAACTCCGCGTACAATTCTTCCACTATCAGAAGTGTTGTTGCTCAACGTTATTTTTTGACCTTGATGAGATCTGAGCCATCCTGAGGCTGTTCTACGCAATCAAATGCCTTAGAAAGGTCCAGAAATACTGCCGACGCTACTTCTTTATCATTTAGAGTCGTGTAGACGTTTTCGACGAAATGAAAGATGGCGTCATTCGGGTTTTTTTGTGTCGAAAACCAAACTGTACGGGAGCTAAAATTTTTTGCTTATCCAAGAAATCCACTATCTCACTTGTTTTTCGATGACTTTTGATAACGTTGATGAGATGAAAATCGGTCTGGCACCTTCGGTAGTTTCCTCTTTTTTTTATGATGTACTTCATTAATCGGACGTTTTTTTCTAGGAATGTGAAATATATCAATGTGTCCTAACAGATGTCTAGGTTAAATTGGTTTTCCCTAATTCAAAACTTCTTTTGTGTTCGGATATTCTGGTTTGGAAATTTTCAGATGTTTCTCCATTATAAACTTTTGGGAACAAGCCATTCTCCATCTAGTAGACACTCGATTTTTTGTCCTTGTCGATATTGGATTTGTTGTGTTTTATATGTCTACCTGAAGTGGTATTAGTCGTGATTGATATGTTGATGTTCTGTTTAGTCATTAGTCTACTTATCTTTTCTGATACCTTTCATGTATATGTCAGTGTTTTGAAAGTGTTAGTATTACCTTTGATGTGAGGGTATACAACCATGATCTTGACATAAACTACGACGTACTACATACAGAAAAAAAAACAAAAATCAAACTACTAGAATCCTTAAAAATTGTAAAATGTAAACAATGAAATTTCCTATCAGATGACCAACAAGAAGTTATTGTCTCATAAAAAATCCACTGGAATCAATAGAATCATTAGTAAATAATTTTACCTGAGTTGCAGCTGCTGATTTCCTGTTCTACCTACCTGTTCACCACTTAGTAATATCTATTAATTGAGGTCGATAATTTGTATATATTACGTTGTATATTAGTGAATACCACCAGTTCGACTGAGAAAACTACTGTTAAAGTGAAATGTTCATTGGAAATAAAGTCTACATTGTGTTAATATGTCATTATTTTCATGGATAGATCTATGTTATAATGTCAGTTGTGAGAGGTATCGTCCACCAATGGTATAAAACCAGAAAACATTTCAATATTGAGCTCTTCGTCCAATAACTCATCGCAGTCGTAAGCAAAAACCAGCGAATTGCTTCGACACAATCAAATATTTCATTATTTGATTCTGAAAACTGAATGGATATTTCCGAGAAAAGTATCGAAAAAATTGAGTCCTAAAAAACTTAATGATTGTTCAAAATTGCATGTTAGTCCCACATTCCCAAGATATCTACTTTTCAATTGGGTAAATAATATATTTTCATAACTCTCAAAATTTCCGAATGAACTAATCAGTTACGTTTTCTCTATTAATCGTTTGACCTATTTCTAGCGATAGTTGATTCTGGATCATTGCCAATGACAGTATTGAAACATTGTACGATCGTTTCGACGTGGCTGTTTGATGCTGAGCGGAATAGTCTGGCTACTGTTGTCTAAATTTACAATGAATAGAGCGCACATAAAAACCCCTATATGGTCATCAACTTTGAAAGAATTGTTAATTATACAGAAAAGCTGGAAAACCCTATTATTCAAACTCTCATTTCAAGAGTCGCTGAAGTTTTCACCACTCTTATCGTTTCCCAAACTTTTTCCATGGCTTTCATGATCACCTTCAAAATTATCTCGAACCATTATAGGCAAACATGATTTTTGTTGTTCATTTAGGAGGGAAGACCACACCTACCAACTCATTCTCGTAAAAAATACTCTTTCAATTTAAGGTTGCATATGTATACTTTAAAGGAGAGAATAATTTAATGAAAAGAGTTCAACTTTGGAGGATCAGCAGGTTTGACCAAGCCGTATATACAGTATAATGTTGAGCCTGTTAGGCAGACCTTCATTTTCACTTAGTTTGTTTCGCTTACGCCAGAACTGGAACACTTTCTCCTGTTCAGCTGGACTATTAGTTTGATATCCGTGTGAAAATAATAAATCCGCACAATACTGACAAAAACAATGCAATTTTTTAATGTTGCTGTATGTGTATGAGATTGAGAGAAAAAAGTCAAATCCAAAGTAGAATTATAATTTGAAATATCTTGAAATATATTTCATTCCAATAGAGATTCAACTGTATTGGTAGAAATAGGATTTGAAGGATATGAGCTGGATTCACATCTTACTGGTTTATTTATTTCTTTGTGATGAAATTCACCAATCATGATGAAACTGATTAAGCAACATTTTATTGTGAGATTTTCACAGAACAGTTCACAAAACTGCAAATACAAAAGCTCTTTCAATCGTTTCCAATTCTAAAGGGAACTATAAATAATGCTTTCAAAATTCTAAATGGTTTGACCAATACTATTTCAATTACCGATCTAATTCAATATAATATTCCACAATATCCTACCAGATTTACCAATTGTTTAATATATCTTTAACGAAAAATACAAATTGCTTCTTGAATTCCTCTATGCATCGTTTTGTCTGAAAAGTTATTACTCTGAGCCAAATATTATAGACATTGATATTTTTTCTATTTACTTGATCACTTTCGTGTTCAAACTGAAGAAACATGTTTCGTTCCTACCTATTTCGAATGCGTAATTTGTGCCGTACTTTTACCACTTCTTGCAATCTTTATTTTTGTTCCTCAAAATAGCATTTGTAATACATATATGAATACTGTCTTTGAGTTCGTCCCGTTTATATTCCTATGACACTAAATAAATAAATTGATAAATGCTTCCAAAGTTTATTGAATGAGACTATTTATAATGACTTTCATTTTTCCATTTATCATCAATTATTAATGAATGTTACTGGAAGAAAATTTATTTGGAAGGAATTAGTTTTCATGAATGAACCGTTGAGGTTTCTAGTTATTTTTTGATGAAAATTCAGAAATATCCAAAAACACTTTAAATGTCTTCCCCCAATTTTTTGAAGAGAAAGACAGTCTCGTAAAAAAGTCAAATAATTTTCATCTCCCATGCTGCTTTGCTTTTGGAAATATATTCACTTCTAATGTCATCAAAACGTTTCACAAAAATGCAAAAAATTATTTAGATTCCACTCGAAAACTCACTGCGTTCATAAGGTAAATGCTAGAGAATGCATCGTTCATTTCCAGTGAGAAAAAAGGAACCAAGATAAAATTTCAATAAAAACTGGGTTACACTTTTGACTTTTTAGGGTTGATTTTGTGTGTGTCACTTGAAAAACTCTCTTGGTGAATTCAAACATTTTTTCGAAACAAATACTTTTATATGAACACTGAATTATACAAAAAACACTTTTCTCTACTCAGTTTGTATTCCAAAAATTCCTTATGTGTTCGATTCAGGATTCCTACAGAATATACTAAATGAAAAGTAAAAATTTCACTTACATGAAACACTGTCATACTCACTGGTAGACATCGGTTTTCGAAAGTCACTTGTCTTAGGGCTCTTCAGTACAAATCTTGATAACATTATGAGAAAAACACACAATTCATTCAAAAAATAACATGTCATGGAATGAGTTTGATCTACTCATGTCATCAATGACATCATAATGACATTCTTTTGCTTATTTGATTAAATCTGAGCCGAAGGAATCTTGTTGACATTGAAAGGGTTATATTTTTAGGAGTGATTAATTTTTGGGAAAGAATATTTTTGGCTTTCTACTACTCCATCTTGATACAAAAATGTGGGAATCTTCCAAAGAAAAGAAGAAAGCAAGCAATTTTAAAAAAATTAACTCTATACATAGATGTGTAGATCATGCAAAGAAGCAACTTTCAGACACAAACTGAAAGAAAAAGCTCTTCCTAATACAGCTTCCTTCATATAAACATCAAATCACAAGAAAAAAAATTCTTTCGAAACAAATACTTTTATATGAACACTAAATTATACAAAACATACTTTCCTCTACTCAGTTTGTATTCCAAACATTCGTTATGGAATTGAATCAGATATTATTAACAGGATTTCTACACAATATACTAAATGGAAGGTAAAATATTTCACTGACATGGAACACTGTCATCCTCACTGAAAGACATCGATGTTTGCCTTTGGGCTCTTCAGTACCAATCTGGATAACACTATGAAAAAAGCACACATTTTTGTATCGAGATGGAGTAGTAGAAAATCAAAAACTTTCTTTCCCAAAAATAATCACTCTTTGAAATATGAAATTTTTCATTTTAAATTTTATTTTTGTATTACGATTGAGAAGTGGAAAGCTGAATATTTTTTCTCAAAAATTTAAATATTTTTCCCATCTCTCCTGAAAAATATATTCCTGTTTCAATTCGAGCAAAATTCCTGAGGCTAGGAATGAATTATCTACCGTATGAATGTGTACACATACTGTCATCATGACAAGAGCAAAACTGTGAAAGAAATGAGTCGTTTTGAAAAGTTATCGATAATGATACTGAGAGAGATGGGTATCTTCGTGGAGAGTTTTCATTGAAGATTATTACTTAGTTTAGAATTTTTCCATATTTTTGTATAATAATGGAGAAGTAATGATTTGAAATTTCACATACGGGAACAACTCTCAATCTTCATATGGACCCCAAAGTTTCAGTGCGAGAGGAGGATCCACTTAATTCCTTGCAAAAACTTTGGTAGGTATTTATTCCAGTAGTTGTTCCTTTGAGCAGAGTTGAATGATCATCTATTCCAAAACTGCGAAGAACTTGTTTCTCCAAAAAGAGGAAATAACTAATGTAAGCAAGATTGAAGACAATCGAAATTGAAAATGAGTTTACGAAGAAATGATAAAAAAAATTAAATTTAGTTTTTAACTGAAAATGGTATTATTAAAGGTAATACCGACATTACCATCTCAAGTAATTCTTTCCATCCAGACATTCATAAATTAGCAGCCTGTTATGCAGAAAGTATTTTCGCTACCTTCATCTGCTAACAATCTAGCTAGGGAAATTGAAATAATTATGCAGAAAGAAATTAATGATGGTTTCAACGCAGACACAATCCAGAAGTTGGTCAGAAAACAAAGCTGTAAATTCACTTACAGAAATTACGTTGTCACTGATCCCGGATTCGGCTGACGCTCCGCAACAATTTCTAGGAAAGCCTCATATCAGCATAGCCGGCCGGAGAGCATCGTCTCGGAGATGACTTTATAAAATCAGTTTGATTTTAACCACATACTGTAAAGTATCGTCTCAATAATTTTTATTTTTTGAATGAAAATCATTTTTGGTTTCTGAAAAACATGTGGCGCAGTTGGTAGGATTTTGAAATTGAAAGAGTTCATCGTGAAATTGTTCGTTTCAGTTTTTACTGTTTGTTCAAAATCACGAACGTACGCATCCATCGTAGGAACGACGTTCATAAAAAAAGCATTCAAAAGCATTCAAATGGTCAGCAGCCCATAGGCGAGACTCAGATGGCTAAGCGTTTTTTGATCTTATTTGAGTACACTTTATTTATGTATGTCAGACTCCTCTGAAATTTCAAAGTTCCTATAAATATCCCCTTCATCCAACAGTCAATTAAAATAAATCAATAATTCCAATACGATACCAAAATCGTATAATATATAAACAGAATTTGATATCATACCTAATATCGATACATATATTCAACATTTGAAAATGTTGAGATTTTTGAACTTTCTTGTTAAATTTTTTCAAAATAGATTCTACTATAGATTCATTAGCGAATAGACTTGTAGCTCTCAGTATGTCTGACGTGATTATTTCCACGATTAGTTCTGATCTTTTGAGGAAATATGAATATGAAGGGAATCCAACTGGTTTGGTTAGATTCATAAAAACAATTGAAGAACCATCGGCAATATATTCTGATAACACCAATACGAATGCACCTCAAAATTTATTGATTATGAACACTATATTTTCAAAACTCACGGGTGCGGCTCTATAAGCAGTAAATATTTATAGTGCTGAAATTTGGTTAGGAATCCGAGAAACATTATCAAATTTTGAATATCAGAAAGACTTGAATTCTGTCAATCAAACTTTAATGCATCTGAGACAAGGGAATGAAACCCCGCAGCAATTTTATTCAAACTGTATTCATTTATTCATTTATTTATTTATTGAGGAAATACATCCAACAGGTCACAAGACCCAATTACAGGAGTACATGATACAAAATGAAAAGCTTATATTAGTTCTGAAACAAAAATTAAAACATAAGGCAAAATCTATATTAGCATTACAACATACCATGTAACATTATAACATAAGCATCAGTTTCAATCAGTTATGTAGTGCATTGAATATTGCTTTTCTGAACTGATGTAAGGGTAAAAAGAATATATCGATATTTTCTAAACTATTGTAGATGTCAAAGAACAGTGAAAGTGGTATTGTGAGTTAGGTACATCTATGTAAAAAGTTATGTGTGACCTGGAAGTTATATGAGGAACGTTAAAATTCAATGACGAAAGTAAAGTAGAAGAGTCTATTTGATTATGTATGATTTTGTATGAAAATCAAGTCGTTGATATGGTGGCGTTTTTCAAGTAATGTATAGTTGAACTCTTCCAAGAGTTAATCATAGCTATGCTCTCTTATGGGGTAAGAACCATGATTTTTTAAGTAAAGATATTCAAGAAACTTTTTCTGTACAGCTTTAATACAT
>WOGR01005737.1:0-13581 GCA_015342045.1 Leptinotarsa lineolata | reverse complement strand
AAACTGAGAGGTCAACGTTTTTCGACACTTGAAGAAGCGGTTGCTGCATTCAGAATGCATGTTTTGGAGATACCTCAATCAGAGTGGCAAAAGTGCTCCGATAATTGGTTCAAACGCATGCAAAAGTGTATAGATCTTCATGGGGAATATTTAGAAAAACAAAGTGATTTTCGATGATTAATATTTGTTTTTGTTCTCTAATCCCGAAATATAAAAGGCAACTCCCGTAGTAGGGTGATATGTTCCCCGTAGTAGGGTGATATGTTTCTGTCTGATGTAGAGGACTCCTATATTCCACCATTACATTCTAAGGCTGAGAGTACCAAATAACAATATGATCACAACACTAGTTGTGATCAATAGTACCTTTAAAGGTTACCTTAGTGTCAAACAACACTCCCTATTTCAGAACGCAATTGGTCTCGATTTTATAAGAATATTCAATAGGGCTCACAATCCTTGAGAATGTTATTTGGTAATATTTATTAACATTTAAGTGGATCATGTTTATATGACAACAACGAGATAAGTCTAGCTGTTACATCATGAAAGTAAGTTCACTCCGAATGATTTCAATACATATTTTGTTAACGTATGTGTGAGGGTATCTGAGGATCTGTCACCCTCAAATTCCCGTTATGTTTCTCTAACAATAACGGACAGACTAAATGAACCAGGATCCCTTTTCATGGAACCCATTTTGAACAGTGAAGTTGCCGGGGCAATATCTGATCTGAAAAACTCAAACTCGTTCGATGCATACGAACTTAATAGTAGAATTGTTGAAGAAACGGCCTCATGTCTAATTAAACCGCTTGGATTACTCGTCGACGCGTGTATCGAAAGAAGTGTATTTCCAAGTGAGTTCAAGGCGACCCGAATTGTCCCAATCTTTAAGAAAGGCAGTGATGATATAATTGAAAATTACCGAGCAATATCTATCGTCCCTATTTTCGGCCAACTATTTTGAAATCATCCTGATAAATTGGCTTTATGAGTATTTTCATAAGTACAAGCTATTCCAACACAAATCAATTCGGATGTAGAAAATCATCCTACACAATCAGTGCGGTAAAGAAAGTAAACGAAAGCATAATAACCTGCTTTGAAAAAGGAGAACATATTATTGCTGCTTTATATGATTTAACAAAAGCATTTGATTGCGTTTCCCATCCTATTCTACTGAAAAAATTATATGACTATGGCATAAGAGGAACCCCCCGTCGCTTTTTTTTCCTATCTGACAAACAGATACCAATATGTGTCACTTGATTCGAACAATGTGTCCGACTTAGAACCAGTTACATGTGGAGTTCCCCAAGGCTCGGTTCTGGGCTCTTTTTTATTCATGATCTACATAATTGATCTCTTTTCCTTTAAGTCACCTCATAATTGTTTTGCTTTCGCCGATGATACTACTCTTATGACATCTGGAAAAATCGAGGGTAATTTGGTGCGCGATATAAATAACATTCAAAAGAATGCTGACATGGTTCAGAAGAAATAATCTAATGTTGAACGAAAATAAAACTCGACACATAATTTTTACATCAAACACCTCTTGGGTTAAAGGACACTGTGTTAAACTTTTAGGCACACATCTAGATGACACTTTGAACTGGTTAGAGCACATTGAAAAACTTAGCATTAAACTGTCGGAAATTGAAAAATGTAATTTTTCAACAGGCGCTATTATCAGCTTACTACACTTTTTTCCATTCTCACATCTCATATACAACAATTCTCTGGGGGAATAGCACAAACACTAATAGGATACTTATGTTACAAAATAAAACCGGAAAGGATATTATCTGGGACTAATTTCTTAGACTCCTGTAAACCTCATTTCATTGAAAATAATGACGGTACCTTCTATTCATCTGTATCAACTTTTGATAAAAATACATGAAAATAAGTCAACACAAAAGGGAAATTGTGATTTTCACGATCATGAGACAAGAGGATGTGATTTGTTGAGGGCAAGTAGATTCAAACTGAAAAAGTCAAGCAGAATCTCTATTGATGTTAACTTCTACAATAGTCTACCTCCCCATGCCAAAAAGTTGAATCATTACTTGTTCAAAAAGTATCTGAAAGATAAATTGAAGGGGTTATATTTTTTAGGAGTGATTAATTTTTTGGGAAAGAAAGTTTTTGGCTTTCTACTACTCCATCTTGATACAAAAAAATGTGAGAATCTTCCAAAGAAAGGAAGGAAGCAATCATTTTTAAAAGAAGTAACTCAATTTAAAAAATAGTCATATACTTCATTTCTGTTACTTTCCTCATTTCATCTCTCTAAAGATAATTCACGATGTGAATACTTCAATACACGTTTAAATATACCCTTTTAATCACTTTTTCCATCATCCCAAAGGCAAGACTTCTCGTATCTGTCAGTCTGTGGCGTAGCTAGAATAGCGTCCGTCCGCTCAATAATAGGTAGGTCATAGGTTCAATGTAGTAAAGTTTATTTTTCAGATAATGCCTATCGATTTTTCGCATAGCAAGGTTGTGTATTATTCAAATGAATGAGTCAGGAGGTAAAGTGAGATTGATGAGATATGTGTAGTAATATAATTTAATAAAGTGTTTCTCATTCATACATATTGGTAAGGATGTTGATATGACGCTGTTCACCATACTCAAAATTTTCAATAAATATCGTAGTACTGTCCAAAACATGAATATGGTTTAGAATATTTTAGGTGTTTGTTACGTCGAAAGTTGCGACTTATCCATTTAAAAAAAAGTAATATGAAAACGTCATCATGATGCTGTTCATCATTCTCAAAACGAAAATCATACGTTTTCTTAACGTATACAAAAATGGAAATGGTTATCATGAAAAGATAGGAGGGAAACTTAATGAGCCCATAAGGCTGCATTGTTCACCTGAGACTTTGATTTATTAATTTAATCTATAGTTTTGTTGCTTAAGGCTCAACGCGTAAATTGTTACCAAAATTGAGAAATTATTCGACTTACCGGAAAATATCATTAATCCTAATTTTGCAAGCTTGTCCGTAGATATAATTACAGTCTGTAATTTCACTGTTTCAAACTCCCATGCTACATCTTTGAAAAATTAGCAACATTTTCATCCAGCCTGAATCATCTGTCTCACTGTCCTAGCCTATCCATTCCTTTTCGGCTAAAATTGCTAGGGAAAAAGGAGCCAAAGAGAACTTATCCTTGAGGAGGGTCGGTTGTAATTATATCTACGCGCCAAGTTTGGAGGATTAGGATTAATCATCCTTCCTGGTTAATCGATTAAAATCTCAATTTTCCATCGCTTGTCCTACGATATAATTACACTCTGTAGATGTTTGAAGATCACACAAGCGATTTTGATAAGTAGATATTCATTTGTGAGTGTGGGTATATGTAATTATTATACTTATTCCTCAACAGATATTTGTATGTTATGCAAAAATACTAAAAAAAATATTGAATCAGGAAAGATTATTATTTCCAACAACTTCAGTATTGAAATGTATTTATGTAAGTATATAATATATTCTAATCAGCCATACATTTGATTATCAATCGTTTTTACTACCCATACCCAAACTAAGTATTGCTTTGGCAAGTGTATTATTCGGGGGTTCAATAAAATCTTTTATGAAATTTCAGAAACGTATTCGACTGCAGAGTCAAACACGATATATTTCTGATATACAGATTTGAATGCAGCGGATGAAGGTACCCGTCATTCACTGTGAGAACTGAAAATATTTTTATCAAACTCACTGTTATTCATGACTTTTCAAAAACATTTGCTCAAGTCTGTGAACTTGCTGTATGAAAAGGTTTTCTGTGAGAAAGTAACAATTTGCTCTCAATGCAGCAGTTTCTTTGATGTAAAATTTTATTGTTGACACAACTCATATTTCCGGTTTAATTTGATAGTAAAGAAAAACTGGCAGAGGTTGGTTGATTACTAATTTTTCTTGAGAAATCATAAAATTTGGTATCTGAATATTGGACAAAGTTTGAATACTGCTCAGTGCAATCAGGGTAACACGTTTGTGATTAAGTTATTCTGAATTATTTCCAACAGAAAAAAATTTGAAAAAATTACATAACAGGTAATAGGTTCCAAGTGAATTCAGGTTGAGCTGGTTCAATGTTATTCACGCTTTTCAGGAATCTGTTTATAATTTATTCGTCTTTTTTATGATGAGAATCAAATATGTGGTTCAATGCTTATTTCTGTAAGTAAATAACTGAGTAGGATAGTAACGACTCAAATTCTTTCATCAAAAATAATAGTTTAGTTCCTCAATTGGATGAAAGTGGATCAATTTTTCCAAAACTGAATATTCAGTATTTTTGTATGACGCTTTTGGTATAGTTGATTACTGTCTCTGAAAGGATAAGTAAGCAGCTTTTGGATATTAGATGTTCTTCAGTCAGTAATCTTTGAAACATCGTATAGTACGATTCAAAGGGCAAAAATTGTACCATCGTTATGTCATTATCAGTTGAATGACCTTATCCAACAGTCTCGTTATTATAGCAAACGGTAAAGAGAACGTATTGAAAAAATTGTTTCCAAAATACCGTGAAGACACCAAATGTATAACGATCAGGATCTGGATTTGTTGATGATTCTTGTAGCAAATATGTCGATATCAGGTATTCCAAGTAAACTGACGATAAATCTTAACACTTCGTTGTTCAGTTCATATTTTCTTATGGTTTTAATCGTGATTCTTGATCTGCTTCTTTATTGTCGATCGATGGAATGTAGATGGCATACTTTAGATTCGCAATAATGCCATATTTTTTGAGAAAACTTTCGAGATGCTTGGAATTTGTGCTGTCCGATTTGTTGATACATGAAATAGTCGTTTTTTGTCTATCCTGTATATGTATATTTTTTCTCGACAAACGGTTCCAATGCAGAGTAAGTTGCTAGAATTTTTAACGCATGATTGTGTGAATTTTTTTGTTGTATATTCCATAAACCGTGCCTGTACTAATTTTTTCTCAGTGTGCAATTCCATCTTGTAGAAGACGCATTTGTGAATATTGTTAAGATTTTTGGTTTGATGTCTTCACCTCTACCTATATTTTTCTCCCGCTATACTAGTTTTTTTATATCATCTGAGGTAAGTATGGATTTTTAACAGTTTTGGTCATTTTCATTCAAAGTCAGTATTTTTCCAACCCCTTCGTATGACAATAGCCACATTCAAGAGCTAAACCGACTGAATCAAGTTTATTATCCGTTCATACCTTTAGAATTACTTGTTTTTACATCCGGTAGAAATATTCTCATGGTTTTTGAATCGTTAATAAAATATTAAAACTTTTGATGATGAATCCTAATTCTTTCAGTTCTTCATCAGGATTTTTTTTTAATTTTTGAAAATAACTAGAATATTATCGAAATCATCAACCATGACAATATTCATTTCATTCTTTTGAAAAATTCTATCACTGATTTTTTTTAACTTTGTTAAAATTCAAGAAGCGATATCAATTACGGAAAGCAATTAGTTGAATACATAATATTCATTTTCAAGCTTGATTTTGATGTATTGCTCAAATCGGTCATTTGTAGACAAAAAAAGATATGCATCATTCGAATCAATAAATCAATATTCGTCAGGTAAATAGTGTACTATATCTACTGTCCTGTTAACTTCGTGTTTGGAATGGGGTTTGGTTTCTTAATGTAAAGAAATAAAATATGAATTGTTGTTTTGATGGTTCACAACGTGATATTTCTTCAATTTGAAGTAACAAATTGATCATGGATTCATTAATAATGTTTTTCATTATCTTGAATTTGGCCAAAAAACGGTATTGAATTTTTTAAAAATGAAAATCTGAAACTTTTCACTTAATTCAAAACAACTTTATTTATTGTTTCCTATTTTGTTATATGGCTGGATACAGATCCTGAAGATTCTTTACTCCACTCATGTCATCCAATAACAATACTTCGCAACCTTCCGTATCATCTTTTCTTTATCTTCGTGTTTCCTTTAACTTTCATCCTCGAGAATGGACTAAAGTAGTTCACACGCCCCGCCTGTTGTTTTGTATTGAGGATTGACTCGTTGGTATTCTACTGAATGTAGTTGATGAATATAATGTCTTTTCACTCATCCCATTACTGGCCATATGCATTGCCTAGTGTGACTCCTCTGAAAATGTTTTTTCAAACAAATATTCATCTTTTGCTGAGCACTTCACAACTTTGTTACCAAATTCCAAAAGAGCATTATTTCATACCCTTGATATATGATAAGGCATGGTGAGCATTAATGAAAATCTGCGCTGCCTCTACAAGGAGTGACATCGCTTCAGTATATTGTGTGGATGAGTTTATTACTGATTCCAAAGTTGATAATCCATGACCTGGTTGTTGTTGATATGTGGAAATACAGTTTTCATGATTCTGTGTATATTTTGTAAGACATGCTTCCATTTCATCGTTAACCTTGTGTGGTCCCGCTGTACAGTATATTGGAGATTGTATCTTGCCTTTAATTCTGTTTTGTTTTTTCAGATGCCTTTTGATAAGTATGCTGCCCATCAAATACGATTTTTCCGTGGAACAGATTACCCTCGGTATCCTCTCTGTTAGGTAGATCTCACATTGCCCGCTGTGTTGTCCTCTCCTGCTTCTCTTCTCAATTTTGCTCATCTTCTTTATCAACTTTCCGTGCCTCAATTTCTTTTGGCTCCTTCATTGTCATCAGAATCTGAAAAAACGAATTTAGTTGAAGCACTGCATTGCTTGTAACAAATGTAATCAAATCGCATAATGTATTGTTTGGAGATAACGCATGTCACTCTGGTGATTTTCTTTCCTTTTTAAAATGAAAAGTTGTATCGCTGGATAAAAATTTGCTCACATTGCATGATCTATTGTTTCCAGGTAATGCATGATTGCCTAGTCTCGTCTCTGAACCGGATATAATAATCTCAGGACAGAGAATTCCGCTTTATGCTTCGATAAGTTTGTTGGGTGTTAAAATGAACACCTATATGTCTTGGCACAATTATGTTGCTGGAATTGCAAGGGCTGCTTCTCAAAAGCATCCCTGTACACACCTCAGCAACTTTTGATGCTTTATAAAGCTCAGATCAGACCTTCTTAAGAGTATTGTTCTCATGTACGGAGCTCCGCCCCTAAACGTACCCTCAAGCTGCTGAATTCCATTCGGAAAAGAGCCATCCGCCTGATTCGAGACGCAAACATAACTTGCAACCTTGATAGTATGGAGCATCGAAGAAAGGTTGGAGATTTGTCTTTCTTCTATAGATATTTTTACGGCAAGTGGGCACATTTAATTCCACCAAGAGCGGTGCATATCAGAAATACGTGACGGACTGTTGCTGCTCATCGTTTTGAAGTTCAACTCAGTAGACCTCGAACTTCGCTGTTTGAAAACTCTTTTATCTGGAGAACTGCGTTCATGTTGAATAAACTTCCTGAGAACGTTTTTCCGAGTGGATTCAATTTCCAGCGATTGAGGTTTATTTTGTAGTGCTTGTGTTTTTCCCTTAAAAAAAATATATATTATCGACTTCGTTCTCTTAAAATAATTGAGAAAACAAGCCATTTAGCAGGTCTATCTCACTTCGAGAAACAATAATTGGCGCTATAGGACATTGACATACTTTGGTAAACCCACTCGTTTTTTGAGAAGGACACACTTGGACATGACCTACCCGTCGAATGATTATTTAGGTAATCATTTTGAAAACAATGAAGACAAAACTTCAGTGTCGGAAAGATCAGGAGTATACAAGTTGACTTTGCCAAAACTCTATATAGGACTGACGGGAAGAACCTTTTTCTCAAAGAATGAAAGAACTTAGGTGTAGTTTTTTGAATGAGAAAACCAATTTCAAATTTAAAATCCATCTTCCGACTGAGTGGCATGAGGTCAACTATGACTATGCAGTATTACATGTCGAAGATAGACATTTGAAACTTAAACTTTTGGAGAGCTGAGAAATTATTAGATTCGAGAAATATGAAAATTTGCTGAATGAACGAATTGTATCGAATTTTCCACCTCTTTTGAATCTGTTTTTTGATGTGGTAATTGGTGATTAGTTCTTTACTTGTTCCAAACACTTCTCCAAATCATCAGAAATGCAATAGTCTTCTCGACGAGCATTCAACCAACTATGTTGGCATTTTCAAGAGTTGAATAAAACAGTTTTCTCCATATAAAGAAGCTAGCTGTTGCCCGCGGCTCGCCCGTGTAGAATTTGGTTTGTCACATTGAGTTTCGGTTTTAATTAACCCAAAACTTCAGGTTTACAATTTCAAAACTGACGAAATTCAATACAATATTTGAATCCCTATTTTGCCCTTCTGGGGGTGAAAATTCCTGATTTACTTTCTTGGTAGTTATTTACGCTATACAAAGAACCTACCTGCATATTTCAAGATTCTAGGTTCGGTTGTTTCGGCTGTACATTAAGAGCCCTATGGAGTGGCAGCGCCATATTGAAAATCGCGAAAACAATTTGTGAAAAAATGAGATGTTACATAATAAATATGTATAGGGGAAAGTTATCGATAATGTAACGAAGAATGTCGCTAACTCATTTTTTTTCATTTATTTACCCAAACATGTTTTAACATTGTACGATTGAATATAGTCAACTTCTTCACAAAAGAATACGAAATAGTGTTCGACTAATTTATAAAACGTATTTTCCTTCAATAAATTTTAATTATTATTATTTATTTCGAGTGCTTACTTCCGCCACCCGCTAGCAGGATCGTGCCTATTTCATTAATTTGGCTAGAGAAAGTAACGCAAGAAGAGAGATCAAAATATCGTAGAAAGATAATATGTTAGTCACGTGCTCCCACGTCCTCTAAAGTGTTCTCCGAGATTCCTATGAAAAACAATTACGGGGAATATATAACCTAACATTCTAATATTTAGTTATTGAAAATATAAATTTACATCACTGCTGAGTTATATTGGCAATATGTGTTACATATGTTAAGTCCATAACTATATATCATTGAAAGGTTTGACCAAAAGGATTCACATGTGACGTCACTAGAGATGCTTTTACCCCAAACTGACCGTCTGTGACTTCAATACACATGACTACCAGATAACCTGCAAAATTCACCCATTTCATGGGACTGAGCAATTAAACTGACTAGGTGACAAGATGACATCAATTTGAAATGCGGAAAGTCTTTTTATTATCATCACGGCACATGGCTAGAGTTGAAGAAGTGTGCTCACATCTTGAATAGATTTGCCAAATTCGTTATTATTGAGAAAAGAAATAAATACTCACTCAAGTGTTTTGGATTTGTATTGTTTTATCTTCCCAATCTAGCCGTACTCGTTAGACTCCACTTTAGGCCACCCATCATCTTCAGGTACGTCTTTCGCTAGCTTGTCAACTATTGATTCAGAGATATTTTAGTAGACACCTCTTTTTAATGAAAGTAGAACTTGATACAGAATTGTTCGTATAACCATACTTTGTTTTAGGCTTCTTTTTATTTTTTCTTTCGTTGTACGCTTACTCCTTGGTTACAAATTGACGTTCCACTTTTATTGTTGACTTTGTTATGATACAACAAGAAGTCTCTGGTAACTAAAAGATCAATTATTACAACTGCACCACTTACAACAGAATCTCAAAGATCATTTATGAACACACTTAACCTCTACAGGAGTTCGAACGAAGTTCTATAGAAGAAAATATCCATTGGAACAACATCTGGCAACATCTTGATCAGGCGAGCCCTATTAATTATTTCTATTGCTTTGCCTATATCATTATCACACATCTTGTTGCTTGTAAATTGCCCTGCTTATTGGCTACATTTAAATGCTGCTTTTTGGCTATAAAGATAGAGGGAAGCTTATAACTTCAATTACATTATTTTTAATAGCTATAAAATTAATAATTTTTAACTTTCCTCAGCAACCCTATCTAACAGTAATTCTTGAAGAAAAAATACAATTAACTCAATGTGAAAATTAATTGAAATTATATTCACTTACCACTCATTAGTTTATATCTGTAAACTCTGGTGTGTATGTACGTAGGGGTATCAAATGATCATTTCTATATCTCCATGCGAATTTGAATGGATCAATGTAGTTAAGTGATGTAGTTGCAGCTGGCACGACAAATAAATATTTTTTCCACGACCCACTCTCCGAAAGTAGCTAACCACATTATTCTTCACTAGTAAAACCCTCTTTATAGCCTTCAAATGTTGCTCCTATTATTTAGAGGCGTTTGCAGGTTATGAAAGAATCGGTTCCAAAGAAGGCGAAGGCCGTTTCATCTGCAGGCAAGGTCATGGCATTGGTTTCTTAAAATTCGCCTGGGATAATTTTCATTAACTATCTTGAAAAAGGCGAAACTATCAACGGTGAGTATCATGGGATTCATTAAAGTGAAGAAATCAAGCGAAAACGGCTACAGTTGGCTAAGAAAAAAGTGTTGTTTCATCAGGACAATGCACCAGCTCACAAATCAATTATCACAATGACCGAAATTAACGAATTAAGGTTTGAATTGCTATCTTATGCACCCTATTCGCCAGATTTAGCCCCTCCGGATTATTTTCTATTCCGAAACTTGAAAAAATGGCTCAGTGGTCGAAGATTTTCCAACGGTGTGATGTCGGTAGTTAATGGCTATTTTGAGGAGAAAGACAGTTCTTAATATAAAAAAGGAATCGAACTAATTGAACGTCTCTGGGAAAAGGAGATTATTTGGAAAACCAGAACTTTTGTGTTTTCTTTGTTGGGCCGTGTACTTCTGGGACCACCTTCGTAATTTAATACCTCAACGAAAAGTACAGAGAGCCAGGCTGCACTCACTGTGTTTTCACCGTTACACTGGTAGAATTCGAATTTACTCCCTGCGACTAACGTGGCAGTGGTTTCATGTGGAGAACTTGAGCAGCATTACCAACCGACAAGAAATTTCTTCAAAAAGTTAATAATTTTTTGAAAAGCAACTTAATGAGTTGGAATACTTTTGTCACGCACCGTATAGTTCCAGACCAACATTTCATAACTAGGAAAATAAAGGTGAGTCCGTGGATAACAAGATGCTTTTTGGCAATGGTCCGCTATAAGTCGTGTTTCCGACTAGAAATCTGGACACTCTGGAGATAACCCGTCAGGATTGTTCGATAAGTTATGGCCTCTTGGGAAATCATAGCGACAACTTCCTCAGCGTCCATACCTGCACGCTGTCGTTGTGAGGGATTTAATTTTAACTCGCTAGTTTTAAACTTCTCTGAGGTATCTTTGTTTTGTTGGAAGTTTGATGTTAGGAAACTCGACACAAACTGCATTTACTACACAGAGACGTTGATGTTAACCTTGTAGAAGATGCCGTATCAAAGGATAATTCATTTTGTGTTTCCAGTTAACGGTATGAAAGCTTTCTCGAGTTTCGAGTTTCGTGAGGATTTTATATAGGTTGGGAAGTTTGAAATCAATGAAGATTGCACAAAAGGAATCATCTTCCAGACATTTTGAAGTAAACTTCGTGAGCTGAAGAATTTTATATGTTAATTTCCGTGTTGTTTGTGTTATCGATAAAAACTTCTCGTGTGTGAAATGTAAGATTCATCTTTGAATGAATGTTACTCCTCCGGTTTGGGTCTCATAATTTGATAAACAATTTTAATCACCACGGTCTTTAAGATGAATCCGTAAGAGCGTTCTGATTACCTGTTTCTTGCTCAAACAAATTAAACTTGCTGTATTTCGGTTCTTTTAACCTAAATATATTTTTATGACGTCATGTATTATCGCTTCATTCTATGTCCTTCTTAGATTCTTCAATGGATATATAAAAAGAGGTGATTCACGTTGGATTTGTATCACTGTAGATTACATTATTTCTGAAAAAGTTCGTTCCACAACGACGCCGTTCTCAAAATGAAACATTTTTCGGAAATTGTAGTTTGATGTGTATTGATTTGAACCTCGAAGCAATGTGTAGCTGTAATTTGCTACGTCCTTCTGACATATATCGTTCTTGGTGGAATCAAACGGTGAAAACATCTTTATATATAAAAGACTAGTTGCTAACCTTCCTTCGATACTCCAGGCTATAAAGAAGTATTAGCCGGGGAAGTAGTTGTTTTCTAACAGGCTTTTACCAGAACTTACGGTGTACTAATATAAGTACTTGACCAGATATAATGTACTATCGAACTGTCAATTCAGATTCCGAAAAGGACTATCAACTGATGACGCTATAGCCACACTAACTGGTAGAATCTATTACTCTATGATAGTCAACCCGCCATTTGTATATTCCTAGATTTAGCCAAATCATTCGATACAGTTGAACATTCTCAGCTGTTGGCGGTCTTGGAAATTACAGGGATGCGCGGTACAGCACTCAAGTTTGTAAAGTTACCTTACTCTTTTTGAATTCAGAACAAGATAACGATACAGGTGCCACAATTAGTAGCGGGTGTTGCGGAGGCAAGAGCATGGTATAGGTCTTCTATTCTTTATAGAAGCCTAATCCGGGGTGCTGAAAAGAGTTACCAAAACCAAGTCCTTAAATGGGCGCCATCTACAGTTATGTAAAGAAATATGGCGCCCTTTTCAACACTCGTCACTGTGGATCATCGTTGCTACACAGGGATACGAAACACTTGCAGACTACCAGCAGAACAAAAAAAAATGGTGTAAAAAATTCAATAAAAGAAGCGTAAAATTAAATATAAAAAATTGGGACTGACTCTTGTCCGATGGAACCAGATTGTTGGTGGTTCCGAACGTAATTTTTTATTCGATGATGGCCTCGATAAGAATTTTTACAAAATAAAAACTTACCAGAGGGTAAGGCATTAATTCTTACAAAAATCGTATGAAAATCTTATTCTTCCGAACCATCAATCGAAAGCAAAACCAAGGACTGGTAATTTCACACTCCGACTTCCTTAGTCTAGTGATCCAGGAATCCGGCAGTCTCCGGTAGGTCACTCCCTTACGGACTTCCTCAACTCTCCTATAGTGGTCTAGTCCTCTTAATGTTTTTTATTTACTACGGCTCAATGCTCCTATTCAGCTCACAATACAAATTCGAATCAAATTCTAATTAAATTTGAATCAAAATTTCAGAGATCAAATTAGCTTCAAATTTCCCCAAATTCTGCTTGGC
This sequence comes from Leptinotarsa lineolata, assembly GCA_015342045.1. NCBI lineage: Eukaryota > Metazoa > Arthropoda > Insecta > Coleoptera > Chrysomelidae > Leptinotarsa > Leptinotarsa lineolata. The sequence goes on along the minus strand of WOGR01005737.1, from coordinate 414 downwards.
AGAGCTGGAATAAAAAACTACTGTCAAGAAAATTTCAATTGATTCTACGGTTAGCTTCAATTCACAACTTCATAATATTATTCACTATCCTCCCTATTCAATTCAAAATCACTAATTACCTTCATTGTTGAAATTTGATTTTGTGGATGACCATCAAAATTTTATTATTTGTCACCTCCTAATGTTCTTTCACAGAAAAAGCCAAGCACAGAAAGAGCGTTTCTCAAGTTCATTCTAACTCAACAATACTCACTATACTAACGATACTCATTATTATATTCCCGACGATGAACAAATACAAAAACACAAAAATCATAAAAATTGATCAAGTTGTTTATGAGTTCTTTCACTTATCATTATTATTATTTTTATTGAATATTTGAAAAAGGCTTTGCGACAAAAAAAACTATGCAG
>WOGR01005736.1:0-13581 GCA_015342045.1 Leptinotarsa lineolata | reverse complement strand
CAAGGTGACGACTTGAATTTGATTGAAACAAAAAATGTCATTGCTGCTTTTGTAGCCAAATTGTTCTTACACAAGACTAATAAAGGCAGACGTGGGTTTCGCAATTTCCCTAATTTGTCAGCAGTATCCTTCAACAACGACGACTTGCTTGTTTACTGCCAACATTTGGAGAACCTCCACAGAGATTTCGCAGAACGATTCCAGGACATTTTAAAATTGGAAATACCGGACTGGGTGTTGAATCCGTTTTCAAATGTCAACACAGCAGGATCACCCCAGCTGGAAGAAGAACTCATAGAACTGATAACGAACAAGGAAATAAAAATAAAATTGAAAAATGGATACCAAGAATTTTGGCTACAGAAGCCAATACCGCAATTGTACCCTGGATTGTGGTACATCGTTCAACGATTTCTGATAGCATTCCCATCATCGTATTTGTGTGAACGTGGATTTAGTGCTGTGGCAATGTTGCTAACTAAAAAGAGAAATCAGCTGCAGATTACCGAACGCGGTGACTTACGGCTGTTTTTGAGTAAATTCAAGCCTGATATTAACAAACTTATGAAAAATCATCAAACTTATCCTTCACATTAGATTAGTTTTAAAATTCAAATTGAAATGTTTGTTTTAATAACATGAATGAAAGTTTTCCTAATATTACAAAATGGTGTTTTACATTACCCTCATCAGAAAGTCTTATTTTCACATGACACACATAATTTAACTATTGAAATAATGACTGCGATTGTGATTCTTAAGATGTAATATAGTTAAAAATTTAGGGGACGCTAGAAAATAATTAATTCTCGAAGTGGGCGGTAGACAAAATAAATTTGAGAACCTCTGGTTTGAAACATATTGGAAGGTCAAAAAGCTCGAAAAGTGTGTACTCCACGATTTGAACGATCGACAGAAATTGTCACGTTTTCTTTTGCTCAACAAAAACTTTCCTTCTTTGGAACAAATCGTCACTTGTAATGAAAGGTGGATAACAAAAGACGTTCACGACAATGGATGGACACCGATGAGCCACCCAGGCACTTCCTGAAGGCAAAAACCCACCAAAAAAGATCATGGTTACTGTATGGTGGTCAGCGGCCGGTGTGATTCACCACCACAGCAGAGTCCTGTTGTGAGAGAATCGATGAAATATACAGAAAATTGTGTCAGCAGCAGCCGGCCATTGGTCAACAAAAGAGATCCGATCCTGCTCTACGACAACGCCCGTCCGCACGTGTCCAAAAATTAAACGATTTGAGCTTCGAACTTCTGCCTCACCCACCATACTTCCCAGACCTTCCGCCAACAGACTACCACCTTTTCAAGCACTTCGATTACTTTCTCACCGGTAAAACCTTCGCCAATCAGAACCAGGTAAAAACGACCTTCATCGACTTCATCGAATCCCAAGCATATGTCATGCTGACGAAAATAAGCGACTTGTGTTACGTTGGCAAAAGTGCATCGATTCATGAAAATGAACGACAACTTTGAAACAACCTGACGAAAGTAACTACTTAATCTCGAAGAATCTCTGTAAGTTCTTTCGTAATAAACACATTCTTCAATCCCAGTAGAGTTACCTAACTTATAACGGTCAAATCATCACCCAATTAAAATAAATTCTGACCTTACTGGCTTTTAAAAGACTATTCGTGGACGTCATTATCGGGCAATCATTTCTAGGTTATTTTTTCAATGTATTACTACTATCCTATTAAATAAAATTTGTTATCGATTCGATTTGTGTTAGAAATTGTGTAATATTATTACTGGGCACTGAAGCGTAACATTCTTTACATGAACGATACTTTCGAAACATTATAGACGGCGTCTCAAAATTCTTGTGGTATCGTAGCAAGGTATTACAGATTTAGTTAAAAACAGTTATACTTTCCTTGCGATATGATCTACAAAAAAGGTCAGTGCTATTTTTAGTAGTTATAACGGATTTCCAACAACTCAACTCAGTATCACTCTAGACAAAATTTCTTATTTAGTCAGTTTTTACCTTGATAACAGTGCAAGTCATTGTCTCCTTCAATAAAAGGCAAATTGAAAAAGTTCATAGTAACCGACTTTTCATCGATATAGATTTCAAAACCTCTTACATAAGTTTATCAACTAAGGTATTGACACCGTGGTCCTAAATTACAGAATAGATAAAATCGACTTTTCTGAACACGCTTATGTCTCAGTTTTAAAATATTTTGATTTTAAGAACTCTCTAGAATCATAAATACCGAATTTTCAGACCCCCAAAAAACATAGTCCTAGCTCCATGAAGGTATATTTGTTGGACCACAAATTAGAAAAATACTAAGTGATCAACAGTTTGATCAAAAACTAAGTAATGTTGAATAAGCTGCGTGGAGTACTTTCAAAAGAATTTTTTCGGAGTTTTTAGGAAACAAGAAAGTAAAAAATTACGAAACACTTGTAGAAGAATTACTTGAGAACTACTGCAGAATGGGATGTCGCATGTCTCTGAAAATCCATTTCTTGCACTCCCATTTGAATTTTTTCCCAGAAAATGTGGGTGCTGTAAGTGACGAACAAGGAAAAAGGTGCCACCAAGACATACTGACAATGGAGCAACGTTACCAAGGCAGATGGGATGCAGCAATGATGAGGGATTATTGTTGGTTCCTTCTGAGGGAAAACGATAAAACATAAACGAAAGTTAACATTTGCAAAAAGGTTATCCACAAAAGACTTCATTTCAATGTTTTTTCGTGTGTATTGTAAAAAAAGTCTGTTATCCTCAAAATATATTGTTTATTTCTTGTTTTGATTTTACATTTCTCTATAATATGTGAAAATGTTTGTGTAAAATGAAAATAACTATACTATAACTCAAAATCTATACGTGATGGAAAATTTTTGGTGTTGAATTCGCAGTCAGGATGCTTTAAACTCTCATGTATAGTCATTATAATATTAGTCGCAATTTTTTTCTCATTTGTTGGCTAGTGTTATTATTAACAGTCTCCGATTTCTATTCACGACATGACTAATTGAAATTATGATGTTGATGAATAATCTTTATTGTCCCACAAAAAAATATATACACCACGTAGGGGGAAATTCGGCTAGATCATTATACAGTTATAGAGGGCGTTGTCCTGGGCCGTCTCGCAATTATTAACACGTTCTTTGTCCTCAGGCGTCGGACTGCGATGGCAGCGGGAGCAACAGAATCCGTCGTCAAGCTGGAGACCAGCAGCCTTCGTCAGACGCCGTCGGCGAGGGAACGCCCGCTACTATCGAGGTCTACAGCGGCCTGTACGTGAACGAAGCCAACGACCTCGCCAAAGCTGGACAAGAGGATGACTCGGTGTACAGCGAAAAGGTGCGTATGTCTTCGTAGGAGTGATGGGATATTCACGGCTCATTAACCCGCAGATTCGCGTGAAACTCGGTTAAGGGGGAAGAGGTCAAACGCCAATTTGTACTAGGTGCTTATACAGGGTATCAAAATAAATCCTGTCATTGCATTTGAAAATTCAATCTTCCAAAAGTAACAACTTCTGTAAATTCATCAGAGCATCTCTACGAAAACGGAAGTTGATTTTGAAAAATTTACTTAGTCGACTAGAGGCTGTAAACAGCAAACATCGTCGCTCATATCCGAGGTCTGACAGTGACAAATGACGATTTTGACAAGAGCTTCTCATTTGTACTAAAAATTTTACAAAATATAAATTATTTGCTAAAATGTAACACTAACGTACTGAACATTGGCCGAAATCACTAGATCTAGTACGAAAACACTAGTTCTGGCAGCCCTGAACCTATATTAATGAATATATTTTTCAGACTTCCGACAGCATTTGCATATCTCAAAGAAGCTTCGCTATTGGCATCTGCATAGCTGGTCTCATCCTCATGTTATGCGTGGTGGCGGCAATATTATGTCTTTTGGCGAGAAGAAGAAAGAAAACGACCTCGAATTCCGGCAGTTCTATATACAGCGGCCCGTACACGAATACTGCTTACAGCCATACTAGTTAGATTGATTCGAAACCTCAAAATTAACTGGGACCGCTCGGGAGAAGAACTTTTCAAAATCATTATTAGACTGTTAAATATTCAATGCCTATTCAAAGAGTCATTCATTCTCAGCGGAAGTTCTTCCTGTGAAGTCTCCTTCCGAAGATTAACTGCCATTTTTTTCAGGAAAAACCTTGTATCACAGCTCAAGTGCCATAGTTGGCTCATATTGCTCAGATTTAATACGTAGGTTTATTTTGTTGGTGTATCAAAGGTTTCAACTCTTCTATTCATTAATCATTTCATGAGTGAACCAACGTTAGTGAAATTAGAATGTAATTAGAATAACGAAGAGCGACGATATTTTCGAATGATACTGGTGAATTTCACTTCATCGAACACTATTTTATAACTTTTAGAATGGGATGGTGATGGGATATTTTAAAACCTCAAACTATTTTTCTACCATGATATCCAAAAGGTCAGCGAACGGGAAGACCTTTTGCATATTGAATTCATTTAATCTGTCAGTCAAGATCATTCCCACAGTTTGTGGATAAGTTATAGTATATACGAAGTCAATTCGAATGGCATAAAAAATAAATGGTTACCGAACGTGGCTAGTTTTTTTGTATGGCATGGGCGGCTTGTTATTATTTTTTTTCAAAATTAATTTTATTTTTCATAAACCTACACGAATTTTTTTATTAGTAGAAAAAAGTGCATTAGTCCTTTATTCGGCTATTCAGATTGACTTCGTATAGGCTATACTTATTTCATCTTCCGAAGTTGAGAAACTGTCTAGTAGGTTACTGTGGAAGTGACCCTGAAGGAATTCTAATCTTTTCCTGAAACTTTCTATAACTAATAGTTTCAGAGGAAATTTAGAAGGAACGCTTAGGATAATAATTTGATACAGGGTGTTTAAGATCGTTATGACCTAATTCCACACATGTAATAATAGGAAGAAACCACATCATCCGAAATTTCGTCCATCCGGAAGAATTTTGATGCAGTTCTTCATGAGTAAGAAACATATTCCGAGTTCGAAAATACAGCCATTTTGAGGGATTGTACTCGCATGCGAACATCGGTAACTAAAAGTTGATTTATGCAACATAAGCTTCTATTTTCATTTCCACTTTCTCTGTGAAAGACGCACAATTGATTTTCAGTAATGCAATTAATACAACAAAGTCACAGAACATTCAAGTGATGTCTGGCAAATACTTCAATCTTTTTCATTTCACTTAACTATTTCTTATGGAATTGTAAATTTCTTTTGCACATGCGCACGCTATTAATTCTGAATGGTTTCTGATAATTACATATGATTTGTTTCTAATTTGAAATTATTGTATTGTACAAAGTATTCGCAAAATGTAAATCGTGTTAGAGATATCACTAAACTTTTATACGATGAACTTTGGTGAATGTACATAAAATATCTGTGATATTTAAATGAAAATTGCATCGTTATATCGTCAGTAATTCTCAACTAAAATAAAGGATGAGTACAGACTTCAATTTTTTTCACACGATGCATTATATAGCAAAATGGAATTGAGATTTTCTGTTCAGAATTGCATGATTTGTTTCTATCTCAAATTATGACTGTAAGACCCTGTGAACACCCTGTATATTTTCCATTCTTAAAAACCCTCCAATGATCAAATGACTCATTGGTTTGTACCAAGATTCTGAATCACAGCTTCATTGTTGTGGTGTACATATTTCACAATGGGGCTCTGGTTCTTAATCGCTTTTGAATGCATTTTATTACTAAGATGGTTTCAAATGTATACTGAATAATCGACAAGGTGCTTTAATAAACGATATTTACGAAACAAGCGTTTTATGAATCATCACAACGGACAAACGTCTTAAGGCAGCATTCTCTTCACATCTACACTTCTCTTCACATCTACACTTCTCCACACAGCGTATATGTCATTTAATGATAACAAAATCTAACCTAGCCTATTTAAAGATATATTCAACTATTGAATTTCAATATGTGATGTTTTTCAAGTTCTGGTTGCACTTAGTTAAATATAACCTCGTCTATGTTAGGTTACAGGTTCGCTTTTGTTTCATTAATAATTATATACCGAATTTGAAATTAATACATGCTGACATCTATTGTAGCGAGTGAAAAGTGTACATGCCAGAAAGTTGTTGTCTACAAGCGCTGACCATTATTCTCAGTTATGAGTGTAACTATGAATTCACACGGTTGGATTATATAAGATAAGGTTTAAATTTCGAGTTTCAAGTTGAAATTTTCGAGATGAAAGTCTGAGATATAATTCAGAGATTGAAGTCGGTGTTTCCGAGTTTAAACCTCGAGAAAATGTATTTCCAAGATGAAAGCCAGAATAAAATAAAACGAACAACTAGTGTGGCTCATTCAAGCTGTCATATATATTGACACATCACAATAATTTCCTATAACCTTTGTTTTTACAGGTTGACGATTTAAAATGTTTCAATTTCACTAAATATACCTCAAAGAAAATGTATGATGAAAAACATACACCTGGCTTACCACCCTTTTACAAATTTTTGACGCATATCGCACTATTACAATTTTTACGAAGGATCAAGGATAGATAAAGCCTAAATATCGGATAGTTATCGGAAGCTACCTTTATTGTCACTATCTAAGCATAATGTCATCTATTGAAAGCAGTGATTCTGACGTTAGAATGCTTTCGAACTAGAAAGTATGGAAACATTACTGACGAAATATTGCATTCATTAGCATACCTTTCCAAGAAGCAATATCAAACAAAGCAAGTAGGTACTAGTTAGGTGTAAAAATAGAACCTCTGGCATAGACAAAATCTCTGATTTCATTAGAAAGTTTATTCATGTTACCTGTGTAAATAGAAAACACTTGAAGTCATACCTACTTCGATAGGAATTTTTACATTCAAGATAAAAAGTCGTTACATCGACAAATTAGCGTAAACAGTCATAGGTAAGTAATCTAGTTACCAAAAATAAAATTTAAAACTTATAGAGGAAACAAAAAGAAGTAGATAAAGTTGAGTATATGCTTGTATAAGAAAAGACACAAATAGTATAGGAACTGTTATTCAAGGCAGGAAATATATTTCTTTTTTCAGTATACGTTGAATTGTTTTGAGTTTTTGATTATAAATCGCTTGAGGGCATATTTGAATTCATTAATTTTTTCATTGTTTTCAATTCTACTAAGAGTAGGTTGTACAATTTTGGACCATAATAAAACACGAATCTTTGTGTATGACTTTTCCTGTAGAGTGGCATTTTAATACTTAAATTTTCAACGGCTCTAGTTCTTACTGTTGCATGAGTTATACAATTGTTCGAGAAGATCCACACTAGACACTAGTAACTATATAATGATCTTACGTTAAGTGAATTATTTTCTTGGTATAGGTTATCCTTTAAAAAACGTCTATAGTTTCTCAATATTATCTTCAGAATTAAGTTCTTTGCTATTTGTAAGCTATTGATGTGGTTGTTGAAAGTACCACCCGATGCTATTATACATCTTATTATGGATTGTGCTAAAGACTGATATATTAAATGAGTAGTCTCATCCTCGAAATTATTACTTTTCAACTCAAAATTGTGACTTTAAACTCAAAATTACGTAAAGTCGAAATTTCGATATTTAAGTCGTAATTTCCAAAAAACAAATCAAAAAAATATATATGGACCTTCTACGCTTCCGAGAATGTTTGCGTAAAATCAGTGATAACATATTATAAAAAAGAAAAAAATAAACATCAAGAACGGCAATATACTATATAATTCTAAATTTATGAACAACAAAATCAACTTAAATTACTCTTTAACATCTTTCCCAAAAAATCCTCTTTCAATCCTTTGTACAAGTTCTATCAAAGAAGGATAGTTCCTCACTATATTTGCTAGGTCACTTCTAGGTAGTGGAGTCGTTAGAATGGTAAAGAGGTGGCCAAAGACTAGAGCATCCAATTCTGTAGGTCTACAAAAAATAATTCAAATGAATCACATGAATTTTTATCTCGGAAGAATATGTGATAAAGGGTGGTTCAACATATATACAGCGAATTTTGTTTAGCGATGAAGCTCTGTTGTTTGAATGGATACGTCAATAAACAAAACTGCCGTATTTGGATTTATGATAATCCTCAAGTGTTACATCCAGAAAAACTGACTAGTGTGCTTTATGAGCTGGTGGAATCATTGGCCCGTACTTCTTTAAAAACAGGTCAGAATGTTACAGTCAATAGTAACCGCAATAGAGCCATGATTACTGACTTTTTCGTTCATCATTTGAACAACCATGATGTGCAGGAGCTGTGTTTTCAACAAGACGGCACAACATGTCACACAGCTCGTGTCACAATTGATTTATTGAAGGAAACGTTTGGTAACCGCCTAGTTTCACGTTTTGAACCTGTGAATTTGCCTCCAAGATTGTGCGATTTAACGCCGCTAGACTATTTTTCATGGGGATATGTGAAGTTGCTAATCTAGGCCGATAAACCCGAAAGGATTGACCATTTGGAGGACAACATTCGCCGCGTTATTGCCGATATACATTCACAAATTTTGGAAAAAGTCATCGAAAATTGAACCTCCAGATTAGACTACGTCCAAGCCAGCCGTGGCGGTCATATGCCAGAAGTCATATTCAAATTATAATGCCAGAAGATTATCTTCCTGGCGACGCCCTACATTTTGTTCTATGAAAGAGAGGACTTTGGCAGATCAGGATCTTCAGATAATGTGGTGCTGCAGGTATTTCCGGGTTTTCCTGCAGCTGAAAAAGCAAATGCGCCACTGGAGTCAATCAAGTGGCCCCGGAGCGCCAATTGATTTTTTTGTTGTTTCATAATTTGTATTACTTCTATTTATTAAAATTAAATTTCATGTCAATTTAAAAAGTCATCTTGGTTTTACTGCATTTCAAAGTTCTATACCTCTATAAAAAACACCCTATATATCATGTGGAGCTTTTGTGTTTACTTACTTAATTTAAAGTAAATTACGGAATAAAATTACACTCCAGAAAAATGATACCTTAAACCTTTGAACAATATTTCTTTCAGAAATAAACTGGGATTTTGAAAATCAACGACATTGATCAGGCTCAAGTTATATTCGGCCAAAAAGTGAAACATCAAAATATACATTCTTACCCTTCTTCAAAAAAATACATTTTCCCATCGAGTCGAGTACTGAGAGCTTCGCAACAAGCCTCTACTTCGGTGTAAACATCTTCCAGGGATTTTTTATACCAGTCAATAGCTTTCAATTTCTTTATCACTTGGTTTCGTTTGACATAATTCTGAAAATGATTTAAAGGCCATGGGTAAACCGAACCGTGCCTCAAGCTTGTTACTTCATTGTAGGTTTCTTTATCGATCCAGCAAATGTAAAGCTGAAAATTATTTTTGTTATTCTCGATCACCAGTTGTCAAATTTATCATAAGTTTGTATCAATAAAATCATCCATTCGGTGAATTCTAAAAATACGTTATTTGAAATATTAAGGAAGACCGTCATTTGAAGCAACAGAAAACAATATTATAGATGAAACCTGAGTGCTGGAATATTTCAAAAGTTTACGTTTGACGAGAAAAATCCAGAATCGACGAAAATACAAGATACAAAATTTCATGCATGTGAAACTTTTGAAATAAATAACTGATAAGGTTTTTGATCTGAAAAAAAAAATTCCAAGTTTCTATATAACTGGGACACACTGTATAATATGGTCTCAATTACTTCGGAAACTTCCATGACGTTGTGTATTAAAGACATGAAAGCTCGCATGTCAGCTTTCTGATCGGTGTCTAATTTTTCGGTCAGAGTGATGCCCTTTCTGTTCACAAACTGCACGATTTCTTCCAACTCGGATATGACAAATCTACCAGCTTTGATGAAGGGGACTTTCAAGGATGGGGACATTGCCTCTGCATTAGGTCTAGGTTCAACGACATAGTCTAAATGGCACATTCTCAGGAATGCTTGAACAGCTAGACAATTTGCATTATCAGGCAATAAGATTTGTTCCACTTCATAAGGCTGATATAATTTAACATCTTTAGGCCAAGGCTCCTGGGCTAAAATTGATTAAATTAAAATTTATTTAGATATATCGATAATCGAACCTCCAAGTTCCAATGATATTTTATCCATTAATACCATTATACAAATAATAATAAATAAATGGAAGGCTAATGATATATATTCTTCAGTGGTTAAGGCTGCGTTCCGTATTTTCGAAGTAAAGTTTTTTAACCAAATTCTGGGGTGACGTCAGATGACATATATTACTCGCTGATAGCACAGAATAGTAAACAAATGTTTACTATTCTGTGCTGATAGCATATCTTTCTATAAGTAGAAGGATTTTCAAAATCGGCTTGGTTTTTTCATTACTTCATCGATTATATTCAAACAAACAAATATTTTCTCTTTCTAGTAAGGATTATGAAAAACGATAAAAAAACTTTTTGAATTTTTTACCATTTTTATTTGTAAGTGATGTTACTGCAGTTTCGTCCTATAAGAATATTTCCAAACAGTTGCAATAAACTTTATTGTACTTGTTTGAAAATTTCATACAAAAATTACGATAAATTTTATTGTAACTATTTAAAAATATCCTTATAGGACGAAATTGCAGTAGCAGTGGTAAAAAACATAGAAAGTTTTATTTCTCATTTTTCATGATGATCTCCTACCACATAGTAACGGCTACATCCATCAATCAACTAGTTAGGATCCCCTCCCAGGGCACTCAACCCTCCCGGGTTGAGTTCGCCCCACAAAATAAATTTTCCGAGGAAAACTTAATATCTCATTCCTTTCTTCTCCGCTTCTCAAGGAGCGGTTCTCAACCAGAGCTCCTCCTGACCAAATGCGCTTCATCCGGGAGCGCAGTGGCAGGCAATGCTGCCACACTTAGTTTTTTCATCCACTTCTACTTTTAAGAAAAACACTGTTTCTTTCTGGTCACCTCCTTCTCGGGAGGCCTTCGGATAAAAATAACACTAATACACATGTTCATATATTTTATAGAACTGACGACCTCGTCGAATCCGTCGATATCCAGCCTTTTCAGTGTCATAAAGGGCCACCAATCCTCTCATCTTTCACTTCAATGTTTGTTCAAAGATAACTTGATTTTCGATTGTACTTCATATTCAGCTTATACACTTTGTACTACACTCCGACCACGACATCCACGTGCCATCTTTGAGATTGGTCGGTATTTGAAGAACGGTATTTTGAAGAGCGATTTTATAATACCGTACCGTCACAGTATTCAAGAAAACTCAGGACACTACCGTTTATCTATCGCAGTGCTTTGCTGTGGGTATCAATGGAACGCGATCGCGATATATCATTCGCAAGCTATCATGGATATCTTTGGCATACGCACTACACCTAGTAATATAAAAATACGAAAATCTTTTTAGATTGAGTTATTATTTTTTGATCAATTGGAAATGGCGGTATTGGTCGATTTTCAGAGCAGTCAAAATATGATGTCACTTATTTTACAATTATTGTTTAGTTCACTTCAAAATGAACTTTTTTCCATATTTAATTTGAATAATTCATCCTCAGATAAATGAGATACATGAAATGAAATAAAAATTTTACTTCATTGAATTAAAAAAAATCAAATACAAAGATGAAATAAATGAAGGATATTACTCCAAATAGAAATGAAAACCGAAAGCTTCTACAACGCGATGGCGATATGCATGACGTTCCAAATCACTTAGTATGATCGTTCCTTCTTCGTGAAATTTCGCTGTGGAGTATTTATCGCGGTATTTCAAGTTGTATTCGCGACTGGAGCGTTCCAATAAAGAAGCAGTATTTTCTACCTCTAAAGGCGGTCGTTAGTGGCACAAACGTCCTCTGTAGCGATCGAAGAGGAAGAAGTCCTGAAATTGATTAGTATTCTAAATCCGTGGAACTGGTCAAAGTTAACAGTTAATCGGATCACAATCATTTTACAAACGAACAAACATTTTCAGAAATACTTTTGCCGTTTTGTGCCAGTTGTCAGCAGCAAAATTTCTTTTAGTTCTTTTACGAATACAAGATGTCTAAGAGAGGTATGTCTACATATATTTCAATAATATTTAAAATATCTGTGTAATCAATTACTACCTTTAAATATTTTTCTCCAAAATATGCAACGAACAAAAGGATGATGCTGTTTTTCCCTTTATTTTCAATATTTTTAAATATTTGGGAAAAATATTTTAGGTTATGTGATTGTTTTCAGAAATTTGTACATGTTATGAATTTTAGGACGTGGTGGTTCCGCGGGAGCTCATTTCCGAATATCATTGGCGTTACCAGTAGGCGCAGTTATCAATTGTGCTGATAATACAGGTGAGTGTTATTTTTATTTTTAGTATTTTTGGTTATGTTTGCCTTTTGCTAGAAACGACTGTAGGTAACCTTCAATTTCTTTCATGGCATTCCAGACAACTCTAAAAAACAGTGTCTATTCATTAACGTATCCAATATATCTCCTTTTCAAATGTTCTTTAAATCAGGAAATGACCAAGACATAAAGAACCACCGTAGTATTTGTAACCAGGCTGCCCTTTCTAAACTACTAGATACCATGCATGATAACTGATCATTTGAAATTCAATTATAAAGAACACTTCAAAAATAATCAACATCATTTTTCTATGAAAAAATCTACAGATCTATTGGCGTTTGAGGCAAAATATTATGGAGGTTCCAGAGAAAAAGCCAGTTGGATGCAGTCTATACAGATTTCTCCAAGGCATTTAACTTGTGTGGATCACATGTTCACAGATCTTGAAATTTTCACACCAATAGAATCATTAGACGATTTTACTCTGTTACATAATTTGAATAGCTTGCATAGGTAGTGTATTATAAACAATTCACACAGGAACATCAGCAAATGTAGTTTTATCTGCTTTTACATACTCCCTGAATTGTAATCTAACATGTGTCGATTTAATGAAGGATCTAGGAGAGTTATCTTTGACGAGCGATGCATCAAAACTACTGGAATTTATATTATTAAACTGCAAACTCAGCGAGAACTGTGTATCTTGCTTTGATAATCTCCCACTTGGGATATGGTCCAATTATTTGGTCACCGTTTTATAAATATCACTGTAAAGAGTCCAACATAAATTCCTGAGATTCTGTACTTACAAAATGAATATACACATTGACAATCATGATTTGTTGAACAGAAGAGAGAATGCTGACCTTATATTCAATACATGCTTAGAACTTTTCGAGTGGATTCACTTAGATGTGTCATCAAAAAGAGTTTGTTCATACAGATCTCGATTTAAGTATTCGAAGAGTTTGTGCTAATAATTGTTTATTGTGGTATAATTAATCAATTGGTTAAATTCAGCGCATTGTTGCCAGTTATCAAAATAGTGAGAAAATGACTCGGCGTACTAGAAGTACTAATAATCCCAATATGATGGACGAGAGCATGTTAGAATCTCTGATTACCAAACTTGTACCAAGACTCATCAGTACAATTGAAGAGAAATGTGCCAAAGAAAACTC
>WOGR01005734.1:0-13582 GCA_015342045.1 Leptinotarsa lineolata | reverse complement strand
TTATTAGGAGTGTTTAATCTTTTGGGAAAGAAAGTTTTTGGCTTTCTACTACTCCATCTTGATACAAAAAATGTGGGAATCTTCCAAAGAAAGAAGATATTGAAAGAATTCAAATCATTTGAAATGCTTGGTACTTTTAAATGCCTTTTGTTGGAGTCAGAAAAAGAAAGAAAGTTTCTATTTCACATTGATTGTTTTCATCTGATAATTTTTGGATAATCTTGTCAATTTTTATTTTGTTCATGAGTGAATTGTCTATATATTCTTCAGCGACATTGGTAGACTTCCAGCCACTGTTTCTCTTCAAATTTGTGATGTTTCCACTATTATCAGCAAATAACTTTGCTCAAACTCGACGAATGTAATGGCCTGTGGATTGGGTAAATTCAAATATTTTGCGATTCCTAATCTGAGATTCACAGAACTGTGGATACCAACAGACCGAATCGAACATTTTCCTTTTTTGTAATTCACTTATAACCTGTTATGTGGAGTATGGGATGGCCGTGAAGATAAATATCACATACTTATACATCAGCAAGTTTTCTTGTCCAATTACAACAAAAGTTGTTCAAATATGTGTTCTGGAATCTGGTATTTCCACTAGCAACATATCTTCTTCATCGTTTATTAGATCAATTGACTTTTTGTCAGTTTTTTCAGTTTGATTCAATAATTGTTGAATCTCATCCCAACATCAAACCGTTATTTTTACCACCTTGACACGTGTTTCGATCACCAAGTGATCATCTTCAAGAGGAAGATGAATAATCTTGGTTACTATTCCTCTTGAAGATGATCACTTGGTGATCGAAACACGTGTCGAGGTGTTGGAAATAACGGTTTGGTGTTGGTATAGAACACTTTGATCTTCTTCTTGAAGATGATCACTAGGTGATCGAAACACGTGTCAAGGTGGTAAAAATAACGGTTTGGTGTTGGGATAAAACTCCAGTAAGATTCATTACTACACTAAAGGTTCCAGTGCTTGACAAGTTCAATGATTATTGCTACCAGAACATAAAGCAAATTAAGTTGATACTTTTATATCCTACAATCATAATATTTTTGAATATTACCTTCAGCATTGGAAATGTTTCATTATTTGCTTTCCTAAAGAAGTTGTTGATCTGTTGTTGAAAACTTCTGATTCCTTTACACTATAACCAACATTTTTCCTTTTAAGAAATGCGATAACGTGTGAAAAAGTGTGTACGACACGGTCCCTGTAAACCAAACCACTGAGTTTTTCGCTAATTTCTCCATTTCATTATATGTACATCAATTGAGGCTGCAGAAGGAAATTATTTTGAACTCTACAGGGTGGCTAAAAAGTGTGACATGTATGACACGTTGAAGTTGTGTTTTCTTGAATGAAAAAATACAGATTCCACCCGTACCGTATTCAGATGCATCACAGGAATTATATGAAATAGACTTCCATCGACAAATCGAGTTTTGTCCACGGATTCTGGACAAGTTCAGTGGGAATGAATATTTCTTGGATTTCATTTCATTTGCTGACTCATTTATTTTTCATAACAATGGCTTAGTGAAGAGACAAAACTTCCATTTCATTATAGTGATGTGACTCCTCATATTTCCCACACTCTGCATCACCAGAATAGATGGTCTGTGAGGTAGCCAAGTTATAAAACCATACTTTTTTTATGAAAACTTCAATGATAAAAAAATTTCTTTGTTCAAGAGATGATCTGCCTCAGCTTCTAGAAAATGTGCCGCTAAGTATTAGATAACGGATGTGGTTAAAATTGGATGGAGCTCCGGCGCATTTCAAATTCAGTGTCAGACATTTTTTGAATATGTGCTTTCCGAATAAATGAATTGGTAGGGAAGGACCAAAATTGGCAGCGATATCATCAGATTTGACTTGCACCGATTTTTTCCTATAGGAATACTTGAAGAATAAGGTTGACGACACTCCTTCAACCACACTGGAAAATATAAAGGAGAGAATAAGGGCTGCTTTTTGAAGAGTGATGCCTCAAATGTTATTGAATGTTGAGCAGTCTTTCATAGAGAGAGAGAGAATCTCTGTATTCAACAGGATGGTCGTGATTTTGAGCATCTAATTTGATTTTAAAACATTTGTGTTTCATATTTTGTTGTTTCAGTTGAATCATAAAAAATTGTATAGTCTGTTTAATGAACTACTGTCAGAATAATAACTTCATTTGAGTGAACAGTAAAAATTTCCGATGAAGTGAAGTATAATAACTGTCGATGAGAATTCTGTAAGCCAATCGAATTGATGTCGTTTTAAAGCTATCTTGATTCAAATAATACATTGAAATAAAAAATACCATTTGAAGAAGCCAATATCTGAGAGACTATTTAGGTTGGATACAGGGAACACCAGAATGAAATGAAAGATAATTGAATTTCATGTTGTTCAGATTAAAAAAACACAGGGTAATATATTTGAAATAACAAAGATATCTTCAATCGAAGAATGTGAACTTCCATGGCCGGAGATAACTGTATGAAGGCTATTTTCCGGTTTGTTTTTTCGTTGGTCTGCAGGTTTTTATGCCATTTCAAACCTCATAACATCAAAGTTTCTGGGTTCCAGCATTTTCTTTCGTTGACAGGAGAGATGGCTTCTGATAAAAAGAGATATTCCAAAGTTGCTTCTGTATCGGGAGTGGAAATCATAGCCGAAATAAAGAAAATTGACGGAGTTTGTTGAAGCACTGACTTTGGTTTTTATGACTGCAAGGATATGAGGACTATTTGTTTGCAGATGTTGGTGCACTGAGTTTATATTTGAGTTGAGTCTTCTGATGATGCAGAAATCAATTTTGAAGTTGCTAGTGGGCCTTATAGCAACTGCAGTTACCATGCTATTTCCCTGTGGACTGATGATAGAAAGTCACTGATAAGTGTCACAAATAGTGGTTTTCGAATAACTTCTGTAAGATAATACCCTATAATCAACCCCCACCCGGAGATCCGATTTGGGAACCATTTCACCTCTGGAGTATTTTGAATCTTCTTTGGAAGATTCCTACGATTTTTTGTATTAAGATGGAAAGGAAGAAAGCTAAAACATTTTTCTTTCAGGAATTAGTCTCTCCTAAAAATATACCCAGTTAAATTTGAACATGATTTCTATGGCTGGGAATGAATCAAACAAGTCAATGAATGTAATTACATATTGTCATCGATGACGTGATAAAATTCAACTCATTCGTGACATTAAGTTGTTATGTTATGGATGAAATGAGTGCTTCATCTTGTAATGTTATCCAGATCAGTGCTGAAGAGGTAAGAAGGTAAGTGTCTTATTCTGAAACATTGGATGTCCGCCATTGAAAATGACAGTGTTCCACAGTGTTGACAGTAAGTAAAATTTCACTTCTTTCTTATACTGAATTGTATAGCAATCCTGTGAATTATCTCCGTTTTGAATCCATAACGAATGTTTGGAGTACAAACTAAATAGAAAAAAGTGTTTTTTGCATATTTTAATGTTCATATAGGAGTAGTTGTTTTGAGAGGGCTTCTTCTTCCAGTTTGTGTGTTTGCATTATCTACACATTTTTGTGAAGAGTTTATTGTGAAATTGATTGCTTTTTTTCTTTCTTGAAAGGTTTCCACATTTTTTGTATGAAGATGGAGAAGTAGAAAGCCAAAACCTTTCTCTCCCAGATATTGATCTCTCTTGAAAATATGTCACTTTCAATTGAAATTCTCACCAGTTTGTCAATGATCCTGAATTTTGAACGAATGGTGGCTCACTTTCTCATACATAGAGATAAAACATTCCCTGATCCAACTGTTGTTTTCTTCTGATGGATATATCGACTCCAATAACCAGTAATTGGTTTTATATAATTTGATTTTTCGTTATGTGAGTTCACACTGTACTGCCTGCCCATGCTACAATTTCATGTACTTATATCTTGGGAAGTGACGTAAGTAGTAAAGGCAATACCCGCAGCACGAAATATCTATAGAACTATCATAAAGAACCGGAACAAAGCGCTCGTCGACTTTCCTCAGAGAGACCGAACTTCCGTTTTAAGGAACAAGAACAAAGCCGTCGAAATATCTCTTCGAAATGTATATTTAATAAAAATGATATTAAATTCTTGCAACATACATGGCAAAAAAACATGTTGAAATGAAAATGAATTATGTATATGTAGCTGATTCAAACAATTGATGTATAGGATGTCCCGTGACCTTTTTTCTGATCATAATAATGATAGTTTTCTTAGTTTTTTGAATATTTTTCACTACGGCCTTTTATAACTGAAATTTTAGAGTGAAATGTCTTTTATATGGGATTTTTTAAACTAATCAAATTTCTACAGTGAAGCACATAGTTATTTCAGTTTGCAAAAGTCAGTTGTGTTTCAAATTTCCTGAAAGAACAACTTGTTCAGGCCAGTCTGAACTTACCTACACTGTAGGTTGAAGGACTGATACCTATCAGAAAACAACTACTCCCCTGGCTAATATCACGAAGGGCGTTGGATTATATCCATTGCTCGCACAAGTTTCGACTTCTGAGGGTTGACGTTCGTCAGCTGGTTAACGAAACGAACAATTTTAGAAAAAAAATTTTTTTAGAACAATTTTAGGTGTCAGTGCAGGATACTTCACTGAAGTTATTCCTGCATATGCTGTTGGCGATATAACTAAACGGAATCGATTTTCAATTATTGGAACGCACTTGCAGACCGGTTTCGAGCTGTTTGGCTACTCGTCAGTGCAAGACGGTATCTATCATCAACTTAAAGTTGATGATTTTCGATAATTAACAATAGAATTCTTTTCAGAGTATCAATCATCGAACTAGGCAGAAGCGAACAAACAACAGCATGTCTGTCATCGCTGCATCTGCCCGAGAACGAAGTAACCAATCGCATATCCAAATTTTGCCCCATTCCTGCAAGTGTGATTCAATGATTGAAAATAGATTTTGTTCAGTTGTATCGCCAACAGTATATGCAGGAATAACTTCCGTTTAGTATCCTGCACTGACATCTGTCGCATATAATCCAACGCCCTTCGTAGTATTAGCCAGGGGAGTATTTGTTTTCTGATAGGTGTCAATCCAATCACTTACAGTGAAGGTTAGTTGAACAAATTGTTTTTTAAGGAAATTTGATTTACAGCCAGTCTTCAAGTCTTCAAGTCTGCTCACTCACTTTGTGTCAGTTGTGTTTATGTGTGTTTTTCCACATTCCATGAACAGTCTCAATAATTTTTTTAAAAAGTTTCATTCCAAGAATGAAAATTTGCACAATACCGAATGGTACTTGAACTGGTAGTTTTACATTTTGTTGAAATTTCAATGAATTGAGACTTCTTCGCTTCAAATGATCGAACGATTGGCGACATTTTTCTTTTCAATGAACGTTATTTGTGAATGGTATTTCGCATTCAAATATAAAAGCAATTTTTCTCAAAAATGTCAATTTGCATCGAACAAAACCAGAATATTTTCGAAATTGTCCAAAAAATGTCGATAGACAAGGTTGAATCTGTTTCTGAATGAATTGTGAATGATCGTAAATTCATTAGAAAGTTTCAGTGAATAGAAGTGTTAACGCCCTAGTTATGTTTGTTTTTCATCTTTATGCATCTACTATGGGAATTGTTATAAAATTCGAATAAAAATCATGTACCAAATTTCATGAAGTTGAGATTGAAATGATTTTTGGCTATTTTTGGCACAATATTATTTTAATTTGAAAACAACAGTTGATTCAATCTTTAAAAAATCATTAATGTCTGTTTTGCAGTTGAGATATCATTATTCATTATTGAAAACGTTATTTGGCCTAAAATTGAAGTTTTAATATAAAAAATTGATGGATATTGCTAAATCCAAGAAGTTTTGAGGTTCAAACACATAACGGAAGCTGAATGTTTATTCACTGAATATAACTGAAAAATTGTTTGAATTGAATTATAGGTATTGTTTATCCCAAGTGAGAATGAGATCGAACAATTGAAAAACTGAATACATGCTCAAATATCAAGAAATAGTTTCGAACCATTTATTACTCTATACATTTTGAAGTAGCGTCCATACATCTATAATTTTGTCTCTGAACATTTCTTATTGTGCATTAATAATTTTGCTGAACTGAACATCCCGGCAGAAATTAATCCCACTTTCATCATTTCAATACATTAAAATAGGATATGGTCCCTTAGGTCCAGTCTCATTACTTTCCGCTGCAGTCTTCCTGATATACCTATGGCAGATTATCACTTGAACAATAAATCTCAAAAAAAAATTTCTTGGTTTGGAATTGAAATTTGAATGTTTTATTGAGTGTTTGTGTTGGGAGCTAGCATCTAGCTGTTACGCAGTTAGACTTATCTGTTTGAAAAATCTGTTTTTACGTTAATCAGCTGATCTCTAATGACTTGGAATACGCTGTAATCAGAACTGTGTACACAAGGTATGGCATCTGGTTCTGAAGTATCTTTAGTTCATGATTGGTTACTTATTCTCTAGAAAAGAGCATCGAAACACATCTGTGAAATTGATCAAATGCGCTCATGCAAAGAACTGTTCAACTGTTTCTGTTCATCATAAAATCTCAATAGCAACATCTCTAAGAAACCCAACATCTCAACCATTAGTACACGAGACAAAACACGCTTTAAAGACTCCAATGCACTGATAAAGCAGTCAGTCATTATTAATCATTTAGTATATTTTATGAAAATATACAATCATCTATTTACTACAAGGAGAAGCATTCCTTGCGTCATTCATTTCAGAAAATCGACAAAAACTTCTGTTTGATAACTCACAATATTCTGCCAATGAATATTTTCCCTAGCTTCTGATATTTCAATCATTATTTCAAACGCTTCAACAGAAAGCTGTTACCAAATACTATTTCAAATAGTTTTATACAGGGTGAATGTTCAAGAACTGCATCAATCGATTGTGGGAAAACTATGATTAGGAAAAATATGAAAATTTGACAATATACTAAAGTCGATGAGGGCAACTCGGCTAAAATATTTTCAAAATAGGGGCACTTCATAACATTAAATTTTCGAATTTTTTAAGCAGAATCTCAATACTTGTATAATGTTCCATATCTGAGTCAAACCGTTTTTGATATATTTGAATTTTTATATCAAAAATTATGTTTGCAGACCCTACAATAAATATCAATTTTTTCTATAAAGAAAAATCTCCATTATTATATTTTGATCGGGTTCCTTATAGAGTAGAACCAAATTCAATAGACTTGATGAGAAATTTCGATAATTATCAATACAGAGTGGCCCCAAAACTAGAATATACCTGAATAAAATTCAATAAATCGTCTAAAGTGACTTCTTTCAAATGAAAACCCCCCATTTTGATGATATGAAGCATTATAAATAAGAATGACTTTGTTAGGATACCTATTCCAAAAATTAGTAGTTTTTGAAACATTCGCAATTTGATATATTTTTATAGACAGAATAGTTACTGTACGGTTTCTGAACACTGTCAGTTAGCAATGACGGCACGGCATTAGAAAACATTCAATCGATACGATAATGTCACTACTTGTTATTTGCAAATTGTCAATAATAAATCATGTTGGGACGATTCAACTACACAAATGAAGATTATTCAAATTCATCTATTATGAAATATTCTAGAACTGATGCTCTCAAGTCTGCATCATTTTTCTATCTATTCGTCTAACCTTCGGAATCCAAAATTATATCAGGAATTTGTAATTGAGTTTTCTCACTTGGCAACTAGTATTAAATAGATTAATGTTTCTTTGGAATGGTGTTGATAATGATTTACTCCATGCTCAACTAACACTTACGAAAGAATGTTTATTTGAAATGATCAGAGCCCGAGGACGAAACGTCCTTCTTCAGATAAGACGTATTTATTGAGTGATTATCAACCAGTTTGTTTGAAAATAATGTTGCCACCTTATTGAGATTGAACTGGTCAATTATGCTTTCTGCTATTACATAATCAGTGAAATTACGGCGAGCAGTCACACATCGACTGTTTTGAGTATTAGTTATCGGTTCAGATTTCATCTATTTGTAATTCTAGTCGTCAATAATTGAAAGTACCAATATTTTAAAAGAAGAGAAAAACTTTGTTTCAATATATGTGTATAACAGAATTCCTTTTTCTCAGACAAACGTAGATTTGGAACTTTGAATTGGTGTTAATGAACATCAAATAAATTGTTTTTGATTTGATAGATTTTGTGGAAAAAATTAGTTATTGAAATTATTGACTATCTGAAGAACGGGTCCAACTTCCAAAAAGTTCTCATCTGAATAATTCAACCACTTAAAGATGAAAAGGTACGAAACGTTCTGAATGACTCATTTTCTCTGAGAAAAAATATTTTAGCTGGATATTTCTCTATTTTTATATGTGTGAGAAACTTTCAAAGAAGGGAAGAATGTTAATAGGCAAAGACAGGCATATATTTTGTGGCTGCCCCGTCATGGACCAAATCAGGTTTTCAGAGTTTGGTAGAAACACACTCTCACTATCTGACCTGAAAAATTACCCACCATACAAACCAATCGGTTCCGTCGAAAAGGTGGGTTTATTTGGTCGAGTTTGAAGAGATGTGAGCCACAGTAAACCCCTGCGAGTCACGGTGGAGGGTCGAGTAAACCCTCCCACTTTTGACCTAACCTAACCTAGCATGACATGAAAAGTTATTAAAACCTATTCTTCGATGTCAAGAAAACGTTTATTACTAGGTACTATTTTTCATTCAGCATAGTTTTCTCAAATACAAATCGGAAAAAAAATCATCCGGAACAACTACGCCATATGGAAAAATATTGAATCAAATCTCAAGAAACATCTTATGATTTTTGTTTCTCTATATGTTGATGGAGATGTGAGTAGTAAGTCATTTTTATTTCAAATTGAAAAGTATTTCAGTAATTTTAGAGTAGTAGTAGTTTTCCTGAATTATTTTCGGAAAAACAATTTTAAAGTCAATTTTTATTTTTTATTCCATCTTTAGACAATTTCTATGCGTGATTTATTCGAAACTGAAGAGACTTATGTTGGTAATAATTTAATTCTTGCTTTCTTTGAAAAATCTTCACTTTTTTATGTTAACTGAGAAGTCAGACAAATCTTTCTTTCTCGAATGATTCCTTTTGAAAAGCATTATTAGGTTCAGTTAGTTATCTTCCCATATTATTTTTGGAAAACAAATTTTCCAATTCGATTTCAGTTAGGTAAGTTTTCGTGCACAGTTTCTGGAATTACAGAAAATTCTGTTAGTTATAACCGATAACCAACGAAAAATGGATCTCTCAGCGACTTGGCGATGGTGATAAATCATTGGGACAGTTAACTCACCGAAGAAATGTTATTTCGATATAATTAAATGCCAATGGGTCTCGCCAACAAAGCGGACCATCGATCTTTCTGTCAAATTAATAGCTTGGCCAAATATGCCAATTATATAATAATACATCCACTTATTTTCGTTTCGTTTATTTGTAGCGATGGCCAATCACAATATTGTGAGACGTCGTAGTCAGTACCATTAGGAAGAGGTTGTGAAATATCCTGGAAACGAAGATTTTTGAAAATATTTCAGATATAAACTGAAGTAACTCCCTGTACACATAAACATGTACACATTCTTTAGAGAGTTTATTTCGAACCTCATTGCTTTCTTCTTTTCTTAAGAAGTTTCTCACATTTTTTTTGTAAAATATGGAGAACTGGAAACTGAAAAGCGTTTGTTTCCCCTAAAAATATATCCTATTCAATTTATTGCGAGATATTTTTTATAGACGGAATCATTGCGCAAGTAGATGGGTTGATGGTTATACAAAAATGTCGTCCATTCATTCACTCTATCGTCGGTATTTCCTAACAGATTTGAAAGAATCTTGGAAAAATGACTGTATGAGTTTCTGAAATAGTTCATCATATTTGCTGAACACCAATTCGGATTTAGAGAGGGACGAACTGCTGAAGATACAATATTTAAGTTGACTTCAGAGATCTGTGATGCATTAGATGAAAAAACCCTCCTCTCCACAGATTCCTAGACCTATGAGAAGGTACGGTATTTAATAATCGTCTGTGGCAAAAATTACGGAAATGTGAAAAAAGAGGACACACCTTCCATATACTGAAGAATTACCTTTGAAACTCAAAACAAGTAGAAGAAGTTGAAGGAGTAAGAAGCAGTGCAAGAAACGTAACATATAGTGTCCCACAAAGTATAGTTCTTGGACCACTTCTGTTCACCATACATATTAACAGTTTGATAACATTCGATTCTTAGAGGTGATTATCAGTTTTGCTGACAATATGGCACCACTCAATCTAGGGCAGACCAGGACAGATATGACAGAAAATGGATATTGAGTATTATTTCCAAGAGGAATAGGAGATATTCTAGTGACCTTATTTACTCTGGTAAATCGTTATGAATAGCAGGTAAATCTTCTATCGACGGATAATGAAGAATATATATGATAATAGTGGAATAATATCAACAATCATCGAATACTGTCATGAATCTTGAGCAAAAAAAATAAATCATAGTACCGGCGCGGCGTAAAAAAAAGAGGGCAACGATCTGCAAAATTTCTCTTATGAGAAATATATAACAAACCATCAGAAAATCTTAAATAAATCAGGAGCTACTCTCCTTTCAAATTCCATGTGAAAAAACGGATATCCATTACCGATAGTTTTCACTAACTCATTTGACATTAAGTATCTTTTTTTGTTTATTAAATATATTATGGATCACACTAGAACAAAATGTGTCACTTAGAACTCATGTTCTCATGTCACTAAGCATGTATAATAATTTAATATCGAAATGTATTTTTCATCTACAACTTACACATAAAGTTATATAGTTTGAAGTCTGTAGAGCAATATGAATTTGTCTGGGTTTGAGAGATATCATTCTGTATTCTTCAAATATCATTTTATGGATGAGCTACCTCTTCAGACGGATAGTACGGATAATAGTAATGATAAATTTACTAGAAACAGGTCCAAGAGTATTAGGAGTAATATAGTACAGCCCTGTACATTATCTATATCATTTTTAAATATTTTATGTTTTTGAAATGGACAATTGATTCACACCAATTCTAAAAGTGGATCAAAAATGGAAGAAATTAATAAACTATGAATTTGTAATGATTTTTGATGATAATGAATATTATTTTGTTGGGAAACCGAGTAACAAGGCTGATGAAGAAATATTCATTCAAGTTATAGTCATTCTAGAAAAGTCAATCAATCATTTAAAATTGTAACAAATCCTTTTGTTCTTACCACTTCATAGAAGTCCTTGTCCGAACAGAGTTTTATTTTGTAATCATAAGCAATTACGAATTATATGACTTGTCTCCCGCACATTTTTGCCTGTAACCATTGATTGATTTTATCAATTTAATATCTATAATTACAGATAAATCGATGAAAAAAATACCTAATGAAACCCTGAATTTTCAATTATTCGCTAGGAATAATAAATCATTAAATTACCAGTAATGCCAACTGTGGGAATAGAAGGATACATGTGCATAATGCTATAATTTGAATAAGCAAGGGCGTGGTCGGTCTGTAGGTGGTAATAAAATAATGATAAAAACTAGTTTCATATAACGAGTATTTTTATTCGAACGGAATAATAGGATAATCGTCAGTTTCCTTAAGCGTATTTCACATAATTGTTACCGAATCGGAATCACTCGATTTCCGTCGTGATTTATTATTTTGCCGGCCTTGACCTTGAAGTTTGTTACAGAAACTGAAGAAAATATATTGAGTGTTCGCAAGAGGGACAAATAAGGCACATTTCAAATAG
Source organism: Leptinotarsa lineolata (assembly GCA_015342045.1). Lineage (NCBI taxonomy): Eukaryota > Metazoa > Arthropoda > Insecta > Coleoptera > Chrysomelidae > Leptinotarsa > Leptinotarsa lineolata. The sequence goes on along the minus strand of WOGR01005734.1, from coordinate 1,730 downwards.
ATTTGACGGCAAAAGTTTCACCGTTATGACACCTCTCTAAAAAATTAAGTGTAAAAATATGTCCACAATCAATGAAACTGCTTTCCTCACAAACAATCAAATATTATAATAAATTGATGGATGTAGCCGTTACTACGTGGTGAAAAATCATCATGAAAAATGAAAATGTTCTATGTGAAAGTGGTGAAAACATAAAAAATGTAATTTTTTCATTTTTCATAATCAACGATTTCATAGCGGAGATACGCATGTAGTGTTGAAGGAAAAATACTCAGAACTTGGTCGAACTCTTGTGCATGTAAAAAAATCATAATAACCAAACTGGTACTAATCCGCAACGAGAAACCAAAAATAACCATGACATCCAAAAAGATCTTACTACGAAATAGTAATTTGATAAAAATAAATCGACTTTTACGGGACATTATCCTGGAGGGGTATCTTTTTGGAGATATTAATTAGTGAGCAAGAAAGTTTTGACTTTCTACTTCTCCATCTTTATATTTTTTTTGTATGAAGATGGAAGAGTAGAAAACAAAAATTTTCGGTAAAGTAAGGTTTTGGTGAAAATTAAAGATTGAAATTTTCTGACTTAACTGTTCGAATAACTTCACGAATCCTCAATTTATATTCCACTCTGTTTATTGACAGAAAGTACATTTAAGTTGATAACAAAAACTACAAGTAATATCTGTATATTCAGAATATTCTCCTTCTCATATATGAACTGAACGTATATTTCAGTTGATATCAAACGATTCTACTAATATATTCATCTATTGAATTTTAATTCCACTAGAAATTTTGGCCCTTAGCAATACCAGAAAAGGAAACTTACAAGCCTCTGATATTCTAGGCCAACAAGTAGCACCAAGTCTGCTAAGTGATCCATTTCCATAGCAGAGCTAGAAACTAGTTTAACTTAATATAAGTCTACTTATTAAAAACATGTTATCCACGAATGATAATTATACTCTTTTTTGCAATTCCTGGTGCTCCTAATTGATATTATTTCAATCATAACATATACATATAATCATAACTTGTATGGCAGTCAACATGAAGTACAAATATTTCCATTCCTCGCATATGTCTCTCGAGTAGACCGCGACTGGTAATTTGATAATCTACTCGCTGTTTGTCGATAACTTCTCAAATAAATGAGTCATTTAAAGTTTATCTAATTCTTTAACCTACTAAGTTTAATTTTACATTGTTTACCGGACGAAATGAAAACTGAATAATATCTCTGTGAATACAGCTTCCAGAATTACGAAAATATTGTTGTTAGTTCCTGTAATTTTTCTGATACAGAGGTTCTCAAACTTATTTTGTCTACCGCCCACTTCGAAAATTAATTACTTTCTAGCGCCCCCCCAATTTTTTTACTTAACTACATCTTGAGAATCACAATCGCAGTCATTATTTTGATAAATAAATTATGTGTGTCATGTGAAAATAACACTTTCAGATGAGGGTAATGTAAAACACCATTTTGTAATATTAGGAAAACTTTTATTCATGTTATTAAAACAAACATTTCAACTTGAATTCCAAAACTAATCTATTGTGAAGGATGAATTTAATGATTTTTGACAAGTTTGTTAATATCAGGCTCGAATTTACTCAAAAACAGCCATAAGTCACCGCGTTCGGTGATCTGCAGTCGATTTCTCTTTTTAGTTAGCAACGTTGCCACAGCACTGAATCCACGTTCACACAAATACAAT
>WOGR01005733.1:0-13582 GCA_015342045.1 Leptinotarsa lineolata | reverse complement strand
TACGTATGCGTGTTGGTGGTTTAATGTCCAATAATGTAAACTGGGTTCGAAATTTAGTCACAAGCTTCCAAATAGCTCCCTCAGTTGGCCGACGAAACTGCCCATAAATTGGAAGAAGTACACGATGCACTTTCTGAACCTACATACAAAATTTTAGGTCCCGAAAATATAGCGGTACAGCCGATTGTTGTACTTTCGGGCACTTTGGACGAGGTTTACCAATGAACAGACTTTGAACAGAGCTTTCTTACAGTCAAATGCTCATGCAATATAAAGCCAACACGTTCTTTTAATAATCTTACAATGTCAACTAACTCACGCAACTTCACTTTTCGATCATTTAAAACCATTTTGTGGATTTTCTTATGTTTTCTGGTGTTACTGCCTCATTTGGACGTCCACTACGTTCTGCATCATTGGTGTTTCTACGACCAATTAGCAGAATAACTCACAAACTTGTGAGTGGAATATCATAAAATTTCAACAGCTTTCTTTTGTAGTTTAGTTCTAACTGAAAAAGCAGTGAAGGGTTTGCATGGCTGTAACTTCACAAATAATCAAAAATTCCATGAAAATAGTATTGCGAGAGCGTGAACAACTTTTTTTTGTTTGTTACTTGGTATATTACGTGTTTTTCTGATATGTGGAATTAATGTATAGCTCTGATTTCTAGACCCACTACTTTTTTGAGGTAGTTTTGACCGGTAATGTATGACCATATAGTGAAAATGAGAAAAACGTCGGAAAATGCATGTATTGTAATACATAGTTGAAGTTTTTATCACAGAGACTACAAAAATCGATGAAAAAACTAGAGGTCCTTATTTAAAAAAAATTAATTTATGATGAAATCTAATGAACGAAACATCTTATGGCAAATCATATCAGATTATAGCAAATATGAAACAGTATTCAAAGTTTTTTGTATTTTTCACATTAGTCGAAATGGAGGCGGTAGAGCCTTAAAACGAAATTCAACAATTCTAGTTTTCGGCGTTTATTTCAAAAACAACCACTAATATTCTCGATCTGAAATGAGATTATTCCAGTTCCCCGTAATAGAAAACTTTGTACGATCCAACCGACGTTGTAGGCATAGGCGTACGGACAGGGAGGGGCAGCTGCCTCTCTTATAAGCCCTAAGAAACTAACAGGCTTGAAGGCTGGCTTGTGAAATCTTACAATACGGGATGTGATCTCTGATATAACTTTTTTAACACAATTTCTTACTCTGAAAAATATCACTCACAACGATAAGGGTGGCGTAGTATTTTTGTTATAGAAAAATGAATCGTTAAACGTTCAGTAAAAACCCGTTCCAAATGGAACGGGTTTTCACTGTAGTTTTACAGAAATCCAGACTGTCCCAATGGATATGTCAAAGGATTTGTGGTTTTAGGTCCCCAACAAATCTATTGGATATATGTGATGATTGTTAGACCAATGATCATTTATGGAGCAATTACCTGGTGGCCGGAGGCTTCACAGTACCACGCCATCAGCGGCTATGGAGAACCTTCAAGATCTCCCTCCTCTCCACATTTTTCTGGAGAGAGAGACTAGATGGATTGCATATTGACTTGTGCACACCGCCAATCGCACAAATCAATCTAATGCAGAGTACATTAGACTGCTAGTTGACACTGGAAGTCACAGTATTCTGGGAATGACCTCTGACATTATGCCTCCAACTGTCAACTACGAACTGTCCTATACAGAAGGACATATTGAGAGCAGATAGTTATTGGTTTGCAGATGGATCAAAAATACCTTCAGGTTCTGGAGCAGGTCGCAGACCGAGGACAGAAATATCAACCTGACTAGGGACCTATGCGACTATATTTCAAGCGGAAATCTAGGCTTTTGAATTGTGAGAGGAGAGATTGGTAGAATCCAACCTCACACAAAAGTCAATAAAAATTTTCTCGGACAGACTACGTTGGAGGCTCTTGGCTCCTACCGAGCAACGTCTAAATTGGTAACAAATTGCCAAAAACGACTCTCCTCAATAGGAAGACTCAATAAATTGTCTCTGGTCTGGATTCCTGGCGACACTGCCCTGGAAGGCAACGAGGCTGCTGACTCCCTTGCAAAGGAGGGTGCTGCAAGTAGCTTTAGCGGAACAGAACCTGTCATTGGCATTGCTTTAGGCTTTGCCAAACGAACATGGAACACTTGGATGGCAAGAAGTTTTGAAGACTTCTGGCAAAATCTTCCAGAATTGGTTCACTCCTCGAAGCTTGAAAACAAACAGTTGTTGGACTTTAGTTGGGATGAACTACGATGTCTAACAGGCCTCCTCACAGGTCACTGTCGTCTGTAGAGACTCGGACTGTCGGAAGAGAGTGTGTGTCGCCTCTATTTGGAATGTGATATGAAACATCAGAGCATATACTTTGTGCCTGGCCCGCCGTGGACCGAATCAGATTTTTAGAGTTTGCTAGAACCACACTCTCACCATCTGACCTGAAATATCACTCAACATACAAATTAATCGGGTTCGTCAGGTAGCTGGGTTTATTTGGTTGAGTTCGAATAGGTGCAAGCCTTAATAAATCCTTGTGCGTTTTGGTGGAGGGTCGATTAGACCCACTCACTTCTGACCTAACTCAACATAAATGAATGTACTGAAGAGAACTAAATTCGAAATGATAGGCCATAGTCGGATGGAATTTATAAAAAAAAAAACATTAAATGTGTTATCCTCATATCTGAATTCCTTTAAAATTCCAAAGTGCAAGATGAAATATGAGCAAACATAAGAAGTTATCAATGAAAATTGAACAGTTGAGAAAAGAAAACAGATTATCTATTGAAACTATTATAAATGAGGAAAAATAATAGATGGAACCCAGGATACATGCGAAATATTCAATGAATATTTTGTGAATGTTTGATTAGATTTTGACTGAGCCACATGGTCTCTATCTCTAACTAGTGTTTCGTTGGTCATTATGCTAATCAGGTTTTATATAAATCAAATTTCATAAATGTTCTATGTTACCTGTTAACACGTTTTTTTCTTGAGATACATGCAACCAAACGTATAAAGGAAATATAACACAACATCCGTCGTCTTAAAGTTCCTGCCGTAAAAATCAACACCCTGGATAGAAATTCTTATAAATAATAAAACACTCACATAAAATCTTTATATTCCGTTTCTCTATTTAATTTTATTTCAAACAGCTAACGGCGCAGGATAACAGGCGCTGCTTGGAATATAAAGTCGAAGTTGCCGTTCAAGTAAACTTTACCCTCAATTAAGCAACTTTATGACTTCTTTTCTACTCTAAAACTATTCTGGTTATCTCTCTATTCATTCGTTTCACCTTCACTCAAAGGCAGAGCCACTTAATTCTTGTATGGGTGACATTATGGAGGTGATAAAGTTGTACGATCCAAATAGGTGCAATTCGTTAAGGATCTTTGTTTCAATTAGTTCAATACATAAAACACAAAGAAGAAACATTACTTCACTGTTGTTATCATCAGTTCTTCTAGTTTACATGTATTTGATATTTGTAATTTTTTCTTTGTCTATTTATATCTAACCCTCACCACACGACTTTTATCTAGCATGGCTGCAGAAAAGGTTGGAACTTCTACTCGGCAAATTGTGTATAATCCACACAACAAGTTTGGCTCTGGACTTTTTAACAAAAACATGAAGACTGATTAAAAGGCCAGCTGCATACCAAAATCTGGAAAAATCGGATAGGACTTGGCGAAGGCCTTCAGATCAATTAGTCTCAAGTCTTTTGCATTGAAGACATTGGAGAAACTACTTGACAGACATATTGGGGACTTAGCACTGGCTACCAGACCACTGCATCGAGTCTAATGTGCCTACAGATCAGGTATGTCGACGGAAACGGCTTTATATTGGATCACTGACGTCGAGGTGAAGAGGGATCAACACCACAAGCTGTAGATGGATAGGCAGGTGCCTGCTCAAAAGAAGATTGGTATGCATAACCCTCATGGGAGAGACAGTTGTAGCACGGGTAGCAAGAGGGGGAAGGTTTGTCCCCACTCTCATGGAACTTTGTAATGGACAAGGTACTACGTCTTCCGGGACATAATGGACACAAAATACTTCCTGCTACCTGAGCACTGAAGATGTAGAAATTCGAAAGCGCTTTGCAATAGAAATTTCAATTATACACTTCTACATACAAAAAATATTCTCCGTTTTATTCATTTTCATATTTATTTAACATGAATCTTCAAGAGTAGTCATAAACTCAGCATTAAAAGTAGAAACGAGAATAATCATACGGTGTATTGTGTTATTCATCATGAAATATGACCATGTGACCTCAAAAGGAAATAGTCTTCAAGTAGTTTCACTACATATTTGAAAAATCCTTTAAATTAAAAAAAAAAGTTATAATTCTCATCTATATTCAACTTTCGAACTGAACCCTCAAAATTCACGTAAGTACTCACCAGCCTCCGGACTCGCTTCGCTGACTTTGATGCTGACATCGGCGGCGTCGCGCGTCAAATCCAACTCCTCCGGGGACATGTTGGTGGCGCTGGAGAGCAACAGCAGCGGTAGGTTCAGCCAGGGGCCGCCGAGTTCGCTGAGGTCGCTCGCGTCGGACGCCCTCGAGGATTTGCGAGAAGACGCGCGACTCCCTCGATGTACGTGCAAGAAAGCCGACAGCCGGCCTTGCCAACCGCCGCCCGGCGATGACGTCTGCGTCGTCTCGTCTATCTCTTCAGCTTCCCGTTCTCTCTCTTTCTTACGCCTGAAATGGAGGAAAATGAAATTGTTCTCAACGAGAGCTCTATCGAATATTTAGGGGTGAGTCTTGTAATGATTAAACGTTACATCATCTATTATTAAATCTATTATTCACATGAGCCCACTATCTAGTGATCTAGAGTGAGAATTTAGCATTTGGATTCGATCTATGAATCTATAACAATAAATTCATATATACGAGAGAATCTTGCGGAGGATAGCCGAACTATCATACTCATATAATTTTATAGAACGCAATGTTAACTTTGGGCCATTTGACATAAATAAAACAAGTATGACCGGATTCGATTTTTCTCGAACGCAATGGTGACTCTCTCTCTTCTTGTCGATTGATCAAGGTAGCAAGATTGATTTTGATTTTTGATCGCTAAGTTTATAACACATGGTTTTAAAATATCTGAACATATCTTCTTTCTTTCTTATTTTGAACAGAACATCAGGTACGTGAAACGAGAGTTACACTAATTATTTATAATATTTTTTTTGCTATCAAAAGAATGGCAATGTGCATGGCTTCAAATAATCCATATTTTAGTTCATCTTGGTAATACTTCAAGATTCAAGTCGTTATCTTTTCCTTTTATAGATATTTTCAGGTTGTTATCGCCAGGGGTGTATCTAACTTTTGAGAATTTGACTGCGTTTTCATTTTCACAGCATTTGGTTGTAAGATGAATAAAATTTCAAAAGTCTTCCATCAATTTGTTCCGAATGGAGGCTGAAAGTTGTTCCTGGTTGGAAAATTGATAGTAGAAACGCAGTAACCCACATGGTATCCTGTATATCAAGGCTGGAGATGATTCTGGGTGAGTATTAATACACACATTTTCCTTCAATTTATAAATCTGTAATAGTGTGTGTTTTATCTCACCTAGAGTCATTTTTTTGAGCCGTCAGGTCCAGTGGGCATTATTCTCAAAAGTTGAAATTTTATATCTCCTACAAATTGAAAATTTTGTAAATTGCCTTATCTAATGCCTCCCTGTATTATCGATTTTTTTGAATATATCTATATTGAGTTAAATTCCTAGAACTCAGATTCATCCACTTGAAACTTGGATTGCATAAAAATTCGTGAATGACACTTGTAGATGTTGCAATCTTGGTAATATTTTGCATTCAACACTATACATGGTTAAATTCATAGTTTGAACACCTATGTGAATATCTTCAAAAATATATTCAGTAATAAATAATAGTCTCGACGCTTGTTGAATTATCATTGTATAACTTCAGATGTCAAGATTCATTTGTATAAAACACCTTCAAGTGTACATACACTGAAAGACTAACTGGTTAATACAGACATTCAAGGTTGAACTGCAGTGAACATTTCTCTGGTCCAATATTAATTTTGTGCGTCTCGTTTTCATGAAACGACTCCCACGTTGAACCATACCTGATTTAGTGACCTCCAAGTCGCTCAAGGTGAGAATATTGAAGCCCACCAGTAAACATACCCAATTAGTGACCTCCAAGTAGCTTGGCCAATCTGAAGTAACTACTTCGTTACAGTCCCAAACGTTTCGACTACGACTGCCGTAGACATCGCAGGCGATGATGCAACGGACGAAGTATTCGAGCAGATACTACAATGAAGGTTTGAGTCTCCGGTTTTATTCCACGGTGGAGAGCGTGACTTCGTATCCTTGGTTGGATTGTATAATCTTTTATTAGTGTTCTAGTCAGATTTCATTGATGTTATTCTCTTTTATTTTCGGTTGAAATTGTTTACATTTCTTTTAATTTCTATCGCAGTAAGTCCATCCTTCTCTGAGTGCTAATGCAAATTTGTTGGCATGCCCCGGTTTTGAAAACTGGGTACTCAAACTTTTCCTCTGGTTCCAATGTAGATCAATGTAGGCCGTCCAATAATGTTAGCTGATCTTAGACTATGGTTTACTACTGATTTCACGTTGTATTTTCCTAGAATTCCATCAATTCGGTCCGTAACATTCTTCACACAGAGCAGGAATGCTTTTTCATCGACAGGTTCATTTGGAGTTGCTTTGGTATTCACATTCTAGTTCGAATTCGACTTCGCTATAATTATTTCTTTTGAAGGCATTTTTCAGATGAATGAGTTCCTTGTAGGGACTCCAAGGTTCACATATGCGACGGGCCCTCTCAACTAAGTTTCAATTACCCCTCTCTTTTATCTTCACTTATGGTTAGAGTTTTTTTCACATACCTGCATGTGTTTGTGTGTGTGTGTGTGTTAGCGATTTTTACTTAGACTTTCCATTTCATTGTCAATCGAGTTTTTTTTTACCGTGCTCCGATACCACTAACGCATCATTAACGTAACGCAACCAACAATATGATTTGCCACCACATAATTTGATGGATTGTCCATTGTAGCGCCATCTGTTTATTCAAAGAAAACGCTGAACAGGACGGCTATATCTGTCTGAAATAGTTCACGAGGTAGCTGTATAGTTTCTTCCACTGAAACCATTGTATACAAGGAGATCACTTCGGCCTCTTGTGCCTAACTTCATGTTTCTCATCTCTTCGATAAAATACCTCGAGTCTTCGATGAATGACTTCTGTCTTCCCGTGACCGGATGCAGTAAAGTCGTTGAGTATTTAGCCAGCTCACAGGTAGGTGAAACTATTGCATTCACAATAAGTCTTAGTGGTTGGTTACCCTTGTGTATTTTTGGGAGGCCATATAAACTTGGTGGAAGGGACTCGGGTTATTAAAGAAAACATGATGAAATAACAATATTATTCGTTTTATTCATTCTCGGTACCCCGGTGGTCGGGTCTTGATTAGCTTTCTTATACTTCCCTGGATCAAGTAAGGTGGTGATTTTTTCTTTGTATTTCTTGGTGTTCATTACGACAGTGGCTTTTTCTCACCGTTATTTAGATTTTGTCTGCTGTCTTTCTCCTGTGTTATACTAGATTTGCGTGGTTTTGTGCGCATTATGATCCTCGATGTTTCAATGAGGATTCCCTCAGAAATGTCGTTCGGCAGAGAAAGAATCACTGATTTAACATTCGCAGTATTCTCGTGTGGTACCTTGGTCGGAAAATTCACCTTCAATTTTTGGGTCTTTCTTACACCACCGTTTCGTTCACCACCACTGCATTGAATTTCCCAATTCGACGCATCAGTTCTATGTCAGTGAGACTGTATCCTTCCTGTTTAGTACGCTCCTGCACTCCTTCAGGTAAAGAAGTTTCTTGGGTCCGAATGTGTAGGAAATCGAATATATTGAACAGTAATAAAATGACAGTAGCTGAAAATGGTTCCTTGATTTTAACACAAAACACAAAAATTGGTGACGAGGATTTAAGACCAAAATTCGTCTTTGCTATACAACATTGATAAATTCAATTACAAAGTGTCCATTTTTACAGTTTTTGGTGAGCGTATAAAAGAATTTTTCATCGCGAATTCAATTGACCATGAAAATTAAAGGCCATTCTTTTGTATTCAATGAGCAAGGGAACTTATTTGTTACTACGAAATTTGTGTACGCCGGATTTACCGGACATCGGTGAGAAAAACTTTGTTTGATTTTTTCGCACCAGTTAAGTCAATATTTTCCGAGAGATTGAAGTGCTTCACTGCAAGGAAAGTGGAAAATGAAACAGTTCGAGAATGGTCGGCAAGAGTTGAAGCTTTGGCAGTGAATTGTGATTTTGGAACGAAGTTGAAAACTGTCATCAGGGATGTTTTCACCATTGGAATAAGAGAAAACCAAATTTGCGACAGATGCTTCGAAGAAGACTCCACTGACTCAAGTTCTACCTTAGAAACAATGTTGGAGATCGCTTTGGCTGGGGAGAGAGCGATTCAAAAGTAATCCCAGTCAATTTCTGCAGTAGAAATCAAATCGAAACCAGTAAATTATTTCCGAGATAAACAACATGATAGTACAATCAGTCGAGGTCAATTATTTATCAGGCTCATCAATTACTTGGGGATATATAGATTGGTTATTCTGAGGGAATTTCAAAATTATACCTATTATTGAACTATTACACGAATCCCATATGGGTATAATAAAAATGAAGGCGCCAGCCAGCTCGATCTTTTTTTTTTTGGTGGCAAGGCAGAGTTACTTTTGGGCCGACGACTGCCATCGAATTTTGATCATTGCTCTTATCAGTAATTAAAAATTAAGATGAACGAAAGAAAAATTATAAAGGTGTAATAAAGCATATGTTAGAAATATTATATTCGTAAAGTATAAATATCAAAACATATGTGTCTTAGTATTTCGAAGGAACCTTTATCAACTTACAGTAACGACCTTCAGGTCACGTAGGGCTCAGCCACTTGAAAGAAAAAACCCTTAAAATTAATTGGGTCGATGTTTTGAGAACTTTGCTATTCACTATTCAAAAGGGTCGGAAAGATATTGTAAACTCCATAAATCAAGAAAAATGTCTCATAATGAAACAACATTTATTTTTCAATAGTTCAAAATGCCACAGAGGAGACTAAACATACACCGTTAATTTAACGATATGATAAAATCAATGAACCGGTATGAGATAGTATTTATATACAGCGCGTCTTTTATTCTAGACAGAAAATAAATATCGGATTAACCCTTGCAGTGACATCTATATATCAGTAGCAGGATCGATAGATTAAAAATAACGAAAGAATTGCTGGCAATTCTTGCCGACTTATCCGCCGGACATGTAGAGGACGTTAAGAGTGCTAGTCAAGAAATATTTTAGACTCATCGGGTAGGAATTTTTCTAGGAGATTCGAATTCCATCTCCTAACAGCATTTAGCTGGAAAGTTGGGAAAATGAATTAGATCAATCTTGCGCGGATCTACGGGTAGTTCGGTCTTTTGACCAGGTCTTTTCGACCCAGGGGCAGGTTCCTGAGGACACCGTGTCTTCAAGGGCGTCTGTATCGTTAATTATCCTGGTGATTTGAGGTGAAAAAGAGTAATGGCGTACGAAGTCAGTAGTAGGCCAGTTGAATTTTTTGCGAAGTGTCAGAAAACTTGTGAGTTGTTGAAATACGAGTTGGGTATTTCAAGACACGGTTTCTCGAGGTGTTTCCAGTAGTGATGAATATTCGCGGTTTACCAGGGGTTAGCTTACTTGAGGTAAAAAGTCAGGAGCGCGCGAACTCGGAAATAGGTTGGTTGAACTTCCTACGGAGTTCTGAGTCTATTCTTGAGGTACTGAAATGCGAAGATATTTCAAGTCACTGTTTCGAGAAGTGATCTCGATATTTGGGAGATTATTCGCGTTTTATTTGGCTAGCTGACTTAAGGAAAAAAAATCAGGAGAGAACGAACTCAGAAGTAGGTTGGTTGGACTTCCTACGGAGTTCTGGTAAATTATTTAGAGAATTCGCAAAGAAATTTTGGTATTGGTGATTTTTTTCGCGGTTTATTGCGGTATAGTTAATTGAAGGAACATTTTTCACTTCCTGGAAAGAGTGTTGAACAGTTTTGGGGAAAAAGTGGCTTTTGTCGGAGACCTCAGGAGAGTCCATCTACGTTTTGTTGGTAACTTAAAAATTATTATCTAGATTGTATATGTTATTGCATGCGTATGTATTTTTACATTTTTTCGATTTGGCACCTAAGGTATTATTGGAAGGTTTCATATATCTAAGAAACGGGTTCTCTTTCCATCATTAGTATTATTAATAGGTTATCATTTGTTCATAACATTGTTCTTACCATATACAGGGAGGAGCGATTAGGCGGGTTTCTTAATAGTTTCAGTTGTGGTTCATTTTGTTTTTTAGCAGATTTATTAGATTTCAGGCAAGGCGTACCTTGTTCTGGGTGATGTTAAGTAGATTTTCAGAGAAATAATCCTGTCAATGATACAAATTTGTTTGTTTATATGTTTCCACTTGGTTAAATTTATATATTTCTTTTTCATTTAAATTGCACACAGTTTGAATAATGTTCATTGAATCAGATGTAAGGGATCAGTCTCAGTATTGCTTTGTTTAGGTTTATACTTCAGTCACTAACTTTTGTTATTATTTATTTAATCAACTGTTTAAACCAATTATTTCACCTACTTCATTTATCAATAGAGTTGGTTTACGGAAACTCTGCTAATATTATTTCATTTCCTCAAACCCATAAAAGTCCATGAAATTTCTAAGCCGTGGCCGAATTCAGTCTCTACAGACATAATTGGTGACAAAATTAAGCCGTCCCGCTCTGAGAAGATAGGAAAGTAAGGATTTCACCTGCTGACCAAATTAGTTAATTCTGAATCCGCGTGATCAGAACGGACTCCAAACTTTTTTGATCTGGTGGCAGCAACTTTCGCGATACCAAACTCAATTGAAAAAATAATCCCTTCGACTGAACGATCCCATATACAGGGAGGTGTATTTCCATGTGCGAATATAATTAATTAATTAAAAGATAATTATTTATTATGAGGAGTATAAAGGGATTGTTTCAGACCCGACGGTCAGTTATTACAAAGGAATATCAAGGCAATTCCTTAAATTTCCGAAAAAGTTTGGATAAAGGACTATAGATCAAATTATGAAAGATGGGTAAAAGGTCACATTGAAAAAAAAATCTGGATCTAGAAGATATTCAGTGTCTACGGATGATAGAGAAACGACTTGGAAAAGGCATATCAATCAGTTAAGACCGAGAATCGAAAGAATCACGTATTGGAAGCGACAGAGGGTAGACAAAAATATATCAGCTTTCAGGTCATGTATCTATAGACCGCTTAGCTAAGGTAAATGTGGTTTTTCCCTTGAACTACTTCGTGTGTGGGCCCGTTATGATAAGAACGACAGAAAATTAGTGGCCATCTCAACTGAGGCAGAGCAATAGGCTAATTAATGATAAGTTTAGCAAATCGAGACCAACTCAGAGAGAAAATAACCTCTCGCGATTGAGATTGCAAAAAATTATGTCAGGGTATCCGCAATTTTTGGAGAGATTTTGAAGACAGTTGTCGCGGGGAGTTTCTGAAAGCGAGTCGTCTTGGAAGTCGGTCACGGGGAGTCTTTGGAATATAGTCTTCCTGGGTTATTTTTGCTATCGTGCTATCGTAAGGGGGTCAAACAGGGTGTAAAGTTCGAGCGGGAATCGAGCAGTTCAATGCAAAAAATTAATAATAATTTCAAACGCCGAACCCCAGTATGATAGTGTTACCATTGAGGTGAAGTTTGCTCCGATATTGTTTTGGATAACCTGCAGGTTTAGCCGGTACGAGCTAGAAAGGCGGCGGTGAGTTGACTGTACATGTGTAATGACCGGTATTTGAATTTTGGGAAGGAGTAAGATAAAAATCTGTAAACAGAGTGAATCAAATAATTGAGTCATAGTTCTGTAGCGGTCCGAAAGTATTGGTCAAGCTACGTATTACAGTCACTCCTGTATATGGTGTGTCATTTTCTTTCATTGTTGAATATAGTATAGTTTTCAGATTGAAAACCGGCTTTCATTTCAAAACCTAGTGTAGTATAACCTCTTAGAAATAAGTGTCTGCCAACTCTTAAGATCATTCTCAACTGCATCTGAAGGCCTCCTCTTCGTGCGAGAGGCCTAGTTCAAGCTTCTTTCGGAATTACCTTACCATCCAAGATAGATTTGATTTGGAGAAATTCGGGTCTGATGACAATAACTGCCAAATCAAACAAAACAATCACGACATTGCAAGAGTGTTACAAATGGTGAAAATTAGCTGAATCATATTGTTACAAATGGCGACAGACAGCTGAGTGCCGTATTGTTACAATGGTTACGATTGATAGGATATCGTTACAGTATATTAGAGAGGACTGTCCACTACGCAAAACACAAAAATCAGATTTTTAGTTCCATTCGAAGAAACATTTCTATTTTATGGGCTATGGCTACCATAGTATCGAAAACTTTGTTCAAATACTCAACACAATGAAAATGATGGGAAGACTACTCGGTACAGAAGCATGATATTTTAGACACCAGAATGACAAACATACATAAAATATTACACATACATTTCGTCAGGATGATTCCTAAACGAAAAGTGAACTATCCAAATATGAAAACTTACTTCAAATAATCTTTATATGACTTCTGAATGAGTCTAGCTGCCTTATCTTGCCTCTTCCATATCCTGGTCGACGAAACGATTTCTAGCTCCTTCCTTGTCGGAAATTGCTTTTTGAATTTGATGCCCATTTGTTCTTGTAGCTGGAAGGATAGAAGAAATATATTTTCAATACTGTCTAGTATCCGAATGAGAATTTATTATTTGATAATCCTAGAATAAATCAAAATTGATGAAAAACGAGTATGGTAGATTATCAATATTTCACTCCATTTCCACTGATTCTTTCTCGAGATATGTCGACATGTCGTAACAAATTGCAGAGTAGTTTATGAAATCTTATGTAATTCAAAAAAATTGACATGCATTAAATACGCAATACTACAACCCCAAAAGTTTTAGATACAGGTATGTTACTGATTATGTAATAGTTGCCTAATATACGTACCTGTCTGAAATTATCAGTCTCTTCCACATGCCCCAATACATGTTTGACGAGGGCGTGGAGGATATCAAGGCAATGGATTTTATTGCCTCGGGCAATCGGCAAGTTGAAACTTACTAAGGCCACGGTGTTCGGCTTTGAAATGCCCAGTGGAGGATCAAGAGAAGCTATGAAGTCTGAGAGTTGGGTAAATCGGATGAACTGAGTAGCGTGAGGGTCGTACCTTGAAAAAAATCAATGCTGGTAATATCAAGGATGCGTAAGATGGTAAGTGAGGTTTTTCAGACCGTAGGCTGAGTTGACTCATATCGTAGTTCCTGTTAGTTTTTATATACCACATCCAAAAT
>WOGR01005732.1:0-13583 GCA_015342045.1 Leptinotarsa lineolata | reverse complement strand
TTAGGTATATTTATGTGTATAAACACTAAATTAACATTATATTTTTTGACGAGTCCAATAAGTTATACATTCTGTACTCCTTTTTGTAATAACTTCAGTGATGAATAAAGTTCTATTCTATTCTATGCATTCCTTGAAACTGTAATGTTTATCCAGATACATCTGACATATGAAATTGATTCCAGACAAATCAGATATCGCCGAAATTGACCTATTCATGCGAGACATTGCCGAACGTTGGAAGAACGTTTCCATGGAACTCAGGTGTGTCCAAAGCATGCTAGAAGAAGTGGTTGCTTATTGGAGACGGTGGGACACATTGTCAGTGGACTTCGAGAAATGGTTGAAACAAGCTGAAAGTTCTATGAATCTACCAGAAGAAAGAAAAATGGAATTCTTCCAAGATATCAGTGTTTGGAGAGACAACTACCAACTACTAGGAGATACGGTCAGTTTTCTCATCGCTACGTGCGAGAGTCAAATAGCTCTCCAACTCAGAGACCAATACCAAGCAATGACGGAGAAATGGGACAAAATATACCCTCACGTCAACAAATACAGTCACGCTGGTGATATTTTGAGGAATCGCAAAGACTTCAGAGCTGGAGTCGAAGTTCTCTCAAACTGGCTCAGAAAAGCTGAAGACATTCTAAATACTCCCAGCTTAGGTTCGATGGAAAGAATAAAACAACATACCCAAAAACTCCTGAAGCTGCAAGGAGAAGTCGAAGAAATCGAAAATCTGTTCAAGAATATCAGCAAAGCCTTCCAAACGCTGATCCAAGATTTATCTAGAGAAGAAGTGGAAAAGATGATGAACACGCTGAAACAAGAAAAAGAAACGTTGGTGAGAGTAAGAGCTCTAATTCCATCACAGATACACTTGTTCAATCAACTATTAGTGCAACAGGAATCCTTAGAAGCTGGGCAGAGGGAAATAAACACATGGCTTGACAGCGCTGAGACGCTCCTCAGCAGCTTGAACCTCGAGGGCGACAAAGAGCAGTTAAAGGAACAGATTGACAAACTGAAGCAGTTTTTCACCAGAACGCTGTACTACAGATCGATGTTGGACAGCAAAAACAAAGTTATGAACAATATCATCAAATCGGTAGATCAAACCAAGAATACGGATGTAGCTCACATGACTGCCAAAATGGAACAACTCAATGACCGATTCGATTACGTAACTCAGAACAGTCAGCTCTGGGAGCAGAAGCTGCAAGAAGCAGTACGTTGTTGGTATAACTTCTCTGAATGCGAAAAGGTAATCGCAAACTGGCTCAACCAAGCCGAAAAGCTGACCCTGGAGAAGAGGATAGACAGTAAGGAAACAGTGGAGAAACACAAAAACTTTTTCCAGTCAGTAAACGAAAGATGGATCCACGATTTGGTCCAAAGCGCGCAGGATTTGTGCACGTGTCTACCTAAAGAGCAACACGCTCCAATACTAGCATCAGTGGACCACCTGCAGCACAAGTGGAAAGAAGTACTGTCTTTTGCTCCATTACATCTAATGCGACTGGAGTTCAGACTGGATGAAACGACCTTCAACTATTATATTAAAGAAATCGAGAAAGAAATAACTAGCGAGCAAATGTCGTTCAGCAGACAAGAAAACGTTGAGGCTATCCTCAAGAGAAACAAAGAATTCTTTTCAACTCGCGGTCCCCTGACGGAGACTCAACGTAGCCTGGATAATTTGATGAAGATTTCCGAATTGTATACTAAGAACCATCCACAAGACCTCAGCGTGCAAGAAGCAGCCGAAAGAGCTCAGCAGCAATGGAAAAACGTCAGTACCAAGGTCGAGATGTTAGTGAGACAGCTGACCCAAATTCCCGAGAGGTGGCAAAGTTATCACGAAAAGTTCGACGAGCTCAGCAAGTGGATGGATGGAGTCGATGGCGCTTTGAAGAATATTTTAAACGACGTCAATTCTATGGAAGAGTTCGAACGCGAGAAGGCGGTGTTCCAGGTAAGTTATAATATTTCATGTTGACTGTTGGAACAGCTTATGGTTAATGATTATTTTTCTAATGTGCTGCTCTGTGGTCCAGTTGAAACAGCTTACGGTAATATTCATCTTACCACTGAACGTTTGATATTTTTATTTCAACTTTTTGTCAGAAGAATTATAGAATACTCTATGTTAGATAGATATTTTTGGGGGGAAATTAATATTATGAATATACGAAATGGGAAATATTTCAGAAATCATG
Source organism: Leptinotarsa lineolata (assembly GCA_015342045.1). NCBI lineage: Eukaryota > Metazoa > Arthropoda > Insecta > Coleoptera > Chrysomelidae > Leptinotarsa > Leptinotarsa lineolata. The sequence goes on along the minus strand of WOGR01005732.1, from coordinate 11,361 downwards.
GCACTTTACTGTGAGATTTTCAATAAACATCTAAATTGTAAAGGGGAAAGTTTTCAAGGAAAAATTAGTTTCTTGACAAAAATTTAGCTTTTTGGCTCAACACTTCTTCATCAATAAATACAAAACATCTAAAACCTAAATTTCACGATTTTATGGTATTTTATGGTTCAGAGCACAATTCCACTATTACAATTCCATTAAATTAATATTTTCAACACTATTGACTATGAATCCTAAATTTCATTTAAATATTTCATAAATTTTAATGATTTTCTCTAGAACATCTGTAAGGAAGCCGATTCAAAACGAGACGACATGAAATGGTTGGTTCAAACATTAGATTCTCTAACGTCTCACTGTCCGGAAACCGAAGCTCTACAAGAACAGAAAAACCTAGAAGCTCTAATCATTCGTTACAAGAATCTCATACCTTCTCTCGAGATCACGATGGTCAAAACAGACACCTTATCGAAATGTTATACTTACAGACGTGAAGTACGACAAATTTGCCAATTGCTCAAACAAGTACGTGAGCAGTCAAAAACAGTAAGTCAACCACCATCGCTGGAAATTGTTAACCAATCGATACGCCAACAGGAAACTGCCATTTCGCAATTAGATGTACAAAGGCCAAACGTTATGTCACTCCTGCAGAAGGGCAAAGAACTCAGTAGGGACGCAAATGCCCCTAGCTTCATAAAAGAGGAAGTAAAATCACTGGAAACTGGATGGACGGAAACATATGATGAAACCATTGAAACTCTCCACAAGTTAATTGAGACACAATACTTATGGACTAACTACAGCGAACAGAAACAAGAAATCGTTGAACTATTACGTAAGGCGGAAGAGGATCTCAAAAGCCTGAAACCTAATGTTTCCTCTAGCAACATACCCTCGGAACTTATGGCTAAACAGGAAATGGCCATTCATTTGAGAGAAGCAACTGAAGACATGCTTAGGAATCTGAGAGACTTATGTGGTAAACTAAGTAAACAAGCACCAGATCAGAAACCAAAATTGGACCAAGAGGTACAACAGATCGAACAGCGTCTTAACACGACATTGACAAACGTTACCGAGCGAGTGGTTATGTTGGAACAATACAACACCAATTGGAATTCTCTGCACAATACTCTGGGACATCTACAGAAGTGGACCGCACATGAAGCTCCCCAATTACTTACAGCTGTTGATGAAATAGTCGAGTCACCGAAAGAAAGGGTTGTAAAAGTTGAGCAACTCCGATCGGAGGTTGTCCAGAAGATGAATCAGCTGGATGAGTTGAACAGAGAAGCCCAACAACTCCTCACAGACAAATCTTCAGATGCTCTAAAACTCAAAGCGGAAATGGTGGCAATTCAGGAGCAAGTCACCGCTCTGAACAAAAACGTCGAGAGCCAAACAGCAATATTATCGAGAGATTTGAAGAACTGGGAGGCTTATCAGGCTAATTTACAAGAAATTACTCCTTGGATTGAGGAAGCGGAGGTGAAAATCCAGCTAGGACTTCCCAAACCAGCAACTTTGGAAGAAGCAATACAAATTCAGAATCAAACCAAGCAGTTTGGTAAAGAGGTCGATCAGCAGTTGCAGAAGCTGCAAGGCGTTGCAAACTTGACTCAAAAATTATCTACAAAAACCAATGCCCCCGATGAAGTTGACTCAATGCAGGTAAGGTGTTCTGTTGTACACGAAACAACTAGCCAGTGGGGCCAAAAAGCTGACAAGTTAGTTACCAACTGGCTTGAATTTGATGTAAATCTGCAGCACTTGGAGCATTGGGTCACCAAGACCAATGAAAATTTGACGACTCGTCCAATAAACATCAACACCACTAATGTAGACTCGTTGGAAAAGGAGCTGGCAAAACTCAAGGCTCTAAATAACGAAATATCCGAGCAACAAGCTAAATTGATCGCGTTGACACAAAGCTCAGACAGCATTAGTTATAATGTGAGTCCTGAAGGTGCGACTTTGATGAAGGAACAGACGCAGGTGTTGAAATCCAAGATAAATCATTTGGCAGAAAGCGTTCGAGCTAAGATAAACAAAGTGTCAGATGCAATATTAGTGAAACAAGATTTTCAAGCAAAGGTTGCCGACTACTCCAACTGGCTGGATTCAGTGAAATCTAAAGTAGATCAGATCGATGAAATACCAGCCAACCAAGTAGACTCCGCTCTTTTGAACGTTCACTCCTTGCTTCAAGAGTACTCTGAAAAACAGCCATCGTTCAATACCATTTACAGCGAAATCAAAGACATAACAATTCAATCGCCTCAAAAATCTCTGGAACCATTGTTAGAAGGGTATTCGACATTGGTATCGCAGAATCAGAATGTCGAGCATATTCTCCAAGAAAAGAAACTGCAGCTGCAACGTTGGAGTGAGTTGCTGAACTGGCACGTAGACACTTCAAATCAACTCTCGCATATCAAATATCAATGCGATGCGGAGAACGTCACCACTGATGATCTTAAAAAGCTCATCACAGAAACGGATACAATCATTGATAAAGTTATCACTTGGAAACAAGCGGCCAAAGATATAGATAAGAACCAAAGTGTAATGATATTGGATAAAAAGACAAGTTTGCCCAGAACAGCGGACAATGTTGTAAGAGAAATAGAAATCGATACCATCAATTTGAAGGAACAGCTTTCTAGAAAAATGGGTGGATTAGAGGAGCTCAAACTCCACTGGAACCAGTTCAATGCCCTACAACAAAAAATCACTTCGGACATAAATCATACCCAGTCAGAGTTAGCAGCGATTAAAAATGAAGTCAAACACTCCAGTGACCTGCCAAAAGCCGTTGAGCAGCTCAACAAGCTCCAAGAAAACCAAATAATAAAATCTAAGAACAAAGAAGACTTACACAACCAAGCCTTACAGTTGATGAAAGAAGACATCCAGAATGTTTCCACTATTCAAAACTCTGTGACAGACATTGAGAATAGCTGGAGCAAAATCAACGAAGATATCAGGGACGAAAATTTGAAGTTGTCAGATATTATATTTTCTTGGAACGAGTTTCAAGCTGCCAAAGATCGCGTGGTCAAAGACATAGGCAAAATCGACAAGAGTATCGAGAATCTGGAAGTTCCAAACGATCTAATCCAAGCAAATGTCAATAGTGAAAAAGCTAGAAAAGCTATGGATGCAATGAAAAAATCTAGAGCGGTTTTGGATAAGGCTGATTCCAAGGGACAGTCTGTCATCCAAAAAGCATCCAACATACCTGGAATAGAATCTGAAGTACGAAGAGACCTCCAAATAATCAACGACGTTTGGTCTAAAATATACGAGAGGATACTGAAGACGGTGCAAACCACTGAGTCACAAGCCGCAATTTGGAAACATATCGAGGATACCAAGTCAACCCTCCTCCAATGGCTAGGTGAACAAAATGACGCGTTGATAAGAGCAGCTGAGACCCCTCACGCCCTGGAAATTGCAGCTTCCAAGTTGGCGAAATACCGAGAAGAGCTTCCAGCACATCAGCGACTGAATCAGAGTATTCCCCATAAGTACTCACAACTCGTCAAACTAACAGGCGATAAGGATATTCCAACAGTGCAGTCGTTGGCTAAACTACTCGAAGATCAGTTTTCTGAGTTAGAGAAAAACGCTCAAAAACTCGAGCGCCTTTCCTCCACTTTCGGAGATAATGAGAAAACAATCCGAGGTGACATAAAAGAGGTTAGTACGAAAATCGCTAGTCTCAGAGAAGATATAATTAATTGCGAAGATTTGTCCGGAGACAATAACAAAATTGCTGAGAGACTAGTGAAAGTGAGACAGTTGAAGCAAGAATTGCTAGGATGTGAAGGAGGTATAAAGAAAATCGAAAGTGACATTCAGCAAATGAAAAAGAACTATCCCAGCTTTGGAGAGAGCTCCATTTCTAAAGAACAGCAACTTTTGAAAAAGCGCTATGACACCATCGTTACTCACTCTACAAAAATCGAGAATTCTTTATTAGCTTTCCTCAAGAAGTTCCATAACGAGAAGTACGGTGCCTTGCAGAGAATCATAGCAACTCAAAGAGAAAAAATCGAGTGGTGCTTACCCGAATCTGCTAGCGATAAATATAACTTACAAGTAAAGTTGAATGCATTAGAGCCAATATCCTCCGCTCTAGTAGACTGCGAATGCCGCAAATCAGAACTAGAAAATTCCATTCAAGTTTTGGAACAGATTGAAACCCCTGATTCGATTAAACTACTCAAAGCTGAAAAAGATCATTTGTTACTTGACCTGGATAATCTGAATGGAGAATACGCGAATACAAAGAAGATTCTGGAAGATAATGTAGCTCTACACGACAAGTATGAGAGCCTTTCAGAGAGCGTTTCCAATTGGCTTAAAGAAACGGAAAACCGAGTCAAGTCTGAGAGCAGTTTGCAGATGGATTTGAACAACATTGATAGTAAAATCAAAGATATCTCGAAGTTATACCAAGATGTGAAAAACTATGAAAATGAAATACTGAAGTTGACACCCATAAGTGAAGAACTGATGAAACAAGTACCGGAAACTCGCGTCACCCAGTATGTTCAGCATCTTAATAATCGTTATCAAGCAGTCACCAAATTTTTGATTCACTATTTGGAGAAACTCAACGAACTCAATAATTACAAAACTACTTATAGCAACTGTATCCAAGATGTCGAGAAATGGTTAGTTCAAGCGGAAGAGAAAGTTAAATCTTTCTCAAAAATTGCCAGGAAACCCAATCAGGCTACATTGGAAGAGCTAAAAAGCTTCGCGGGCGAGAAAGAAAACGGTCAAGCACTACTAACAAGAGCAGTAGAACATGGCGAAGCTATTTTCCCCGGAGTTACGCCTGAAAACAGAGACTCGATCAGAGCAGAGCTCAGAAATTTGCGGGCCAAGTCCGAAGTTTTGATCGATAAAGTCAATGCGATTTACAAACAAGTCGAAGCAACGCTTATGCAAAGACACTCCTTCGACGACAGTCTCTATCAAGTGAAATTGTGGATAGACGAAGCAGAAGTAAAGTTAGGTGACGAAGTGAAGTTAGATGCTACTCTTCTGGATAAGAAACAGACCCTACACAACTACAAAGTTCTGTCACAGGATGTCAATCTACATAAAAATATTTTGAAACAGTTGCAAGATAAAATCGGAAATCTAGGCGATCCAGATGCAGAGTCCAAGTTAGACGAGAACTTACAGAAATACAACAACCTTGCTCAGGAGGTTCAACATAGAATAGAAATTTCAGAAGAGTTTGTTAGTAACCATGAAGCGTATAATCAGGCTATAGAAAAGTGTCATGACTGGTTGAGTGCCTTGACAGCTGAAGCTGCTCTGCTTGTCGATGAATCGTCTTCGGAGACACCCGAATCCAAACTAACAATTGTAGAAAATCTACTATCTCAGAAGAATGAAGGAGATAAAATTATATCTTCTTGCAAGAAACAAATGGAGACTGTTTTAGTTCAGACTGCTCCCAGTGGCCATCCTCCTTTGATAAATAGTTTCCAGGAACAAGAACAGTCTTGGAACCTCTTCTTGGAACTGTGTCAGAATGCACAGGAAAAGTTGAATGCTATACATAATCAGTACACGGAAGTATCCCATATTATGGAAGGTCTGGAGTCATGGTTGAAGCAGAAAGAAAACCTAGTGAAAGATCAGAGTTTGAAAAATACGGAGGAAACGAAAAAGATCCACCTAGATAAACTGAAAGCAATGGAAAAAGAAATTTTGAACAAGGAACCGGAATTCAACAAGTTTGCCGAGATGGCCACAGCCTTGAAATCCGACTCAAAAGTATCGCAAATCACTACTAGATATCAAAGTCTTAAGGGAACGGTCAAAGACAATATTAATAAATACGATAGTTTCGTCAAAGAACAACATGAATTCAATACCGAATATAATGAATTCTCGGTTTGGTTATCAGATAAGGAGAAAGACCTCCAGGATTTGTGTCAGATCGTAGGAGATTTGAACGTGTTGCAGAGTAGACAGCAAGAAATAAAAGATCTTGCCGATGAGAGAAATCAGAGAATCGATGAGTTTGAAAACCTCTTGGAGAAAGGTGAAAAATTATACGCACATACATCACCAGATGGCCGTGAGATCATCAGACAACAGTTGAGAAATATCAGAACAATTTGGGACACATTTGGAGAAGACCTGCAGAATGCTATTTACAAACTAGAACAGTGTTTGACTCAGTTCTCAGACTTCACAGCTACCCAAGAGCAGCTGACGAAGTGGCTGCGGGACGTTGAGAAAGCCATGCATCAACACACCGAATTGAAATCTACCCTTCAGGAGAAGAGAGCTCAACTGCAAAATCACAGAATAATGCATCAAGAGATTATGTCACACCAACAATTAGTAGAATCTGTTTGTGACAAGGCTCAACAGTTGGTGGATCAAACTCAGGATAAATCGCTCAACATTTATTTGCAATCGATAAAGCAGCTGTTTCTCAGCATCGTTAGTAAATCGGAGGAGTTATTGAAAAATTTGGACGACTGCGTCGATAAACATACCGATTTCAATAAACAAATTTCGTCATTCAAACAATGGATCTCTGAACAAAATGAGAAACTTCGTGAGTTCGATGACACTACCGGCGAGAAAAGTGAAATAAATAAAAGAATATCAAATATTTCCTCTATCAAAAAGTTCAGTGAGACAAAAGGACTCGAAATGCTGGAAGAAATCAAGCAGAAGTTGATAGGTGTCGCTAAAAGCACAGCGCCTAAAGGAGTGGAGACGTTGAAGAAAGAACTTCAAGAAATTCGTAGCCTACTAGACCAACATCTGACTAACGTCAGCTCTTCTCTGACTGGCCAAGCTGAGGCTGTTAAGAAATGGGAGGAATTCGAAAGTGAATTGGATTCGCTTAATCAGTGGTTTAAAACATCCGAAGCTCGGTTCAGAGACCAAGCTTTGAAGGCGACTCTACCAGAGAAGGAAGATAAGTTGGAAATACTGCAAAAACAACGCGAAGAAGTTTCGGCCAAAGAAAAGGATGTGGATGCTTTCGTAGATAAAAGCCATATGCTCTTACAAAACAGTGGCTCTCTAAGAATAAAGCCAGTGGTGTCACAGATCAGCAACAGGTTCCAAAATTTGCACGCTCTCACGAAAGACGTGATCGGCCGTTGGCAGAGTATCGTGGATGACCACAAAAAGTACAAACAGAAAGTAAGCGAGATTTTGGCTTGGTTGGCACCGCTTGAAGATCATCTGAATGCGATTAAGGATGGTGAGTTGACTGACAACGCAGAGGCAAATAATAGATTGCAGTTATTGCTGTCCGAAAAGGAACAAGGCGAGCACAAAGTCAATTCGCTAACAATCCTTGGCGAAAGACTTCTGCCTGACACGGCTACAGAAGGCAGAGAACTTGTGAGGAATGAAGTCAGAAACATCAGAGAAAGATGGGACAAACTAGTTGAAGGTAAGTGATCACTTATTACGGAACGGTGATTGTGAAAATTTTGATTCAAATTTTCTATTCACATTTTCATAATAGTTTCAAATAATGTACTGTAAATCGATACTTGAATTTTGATGAGAATGATCCTGTTATCTATATATGTCTAAGATATTGTTTACCTTATAACAGGCGTTAGAGAACAACAGAAGCTTCAGGATGCTCAAAGTTTACAGCTGTCAAATTACCAAGACATGTTGCAACAAGCTCTAGCATGGTTGGATGCGATGGAGAAACAAGTTAAAATCGAACCATCTTCCTGGACCTCTATTCAAGAGGTTCGCGGGAAACTTTTGAAGCACAAAACAACCTACCAGGAAATTCTTACTCACAAGAGGTTCATTGAAGGTTTGTTGATTTCTCAAATATACAGTTGAATTTTTCATCTTTTTTGTTTCACAGGAGTGACAGAGAAAGCTCAGACACTATCGCAGTTGACAATTAATAAAGAGAAAAAACAAGAGATCGAAAACAATATAAAATCTCTAAACGACCGTCACCAGAATTTGACCAAAGTAGCTCAAAGCAACATCAAGCAGCTGGAAGATTGCTTGGAAATTTATCAACAATTCTACGACTTGCACAAGGCCCAACAAGACGATCAAAAGCAGTTGTGGGACAAGCTCAACAACTACATTGACTACGGAGGAAATAAGCAAATACTCGAAAGGAGATTGGATAATATAATTGCCATACAAGACAGCTTGCCGGAAAACACAATCAAACTACGGGACTTGCAAAACCACGTAGAACACAAAATATCTGCTCTCCCTGCCCGTGCACAGGAAAACATGCAGAGGGATGTCGACAGTTTGAAGTTTGATCAGGAGAAATTCGTTTCGACCTTGATGGACATTAGATCGGCTCTGGAAAGTCGCCTCAAACAATGGATTAACTACGAGACTACTTTGGATAGGTTGCAGTCTTGGCTAGCTGAAGCGGAAACATCCTTGAAGAACTACTCTTTGAAGTCCACTGTCGAAGATAAGCAAGAGCAGCTGGAAAAGTATCAGGTAATTTTCATTTATCGTGCTGAATTATGACCAGTATTTTTATTAACTATGTTGATCTATAGGAACTAGCTAGAGTGGTTGAATCGCGAAAAGTAGATATGAAGGAGTTCGTTTCTATTACAGATCATTTGGAGCAAGTAAGATTCCACAAAAATTCCTATATGGCACAGATCTTCAATTTCCACACCTCTTTCGTGCTATCTCTCGACAGGTTGTGGAAAGAAATTTTGATTGAAGCTTCAGTTGTACAATTTTACTAGACTCAGAAAAATTTCGTTTCACAACCTTCAATGCTTTTTTTCTGCCAGGTGGTTGGTTTTCATGTTAACGTTTATGATGCTCTGCAGCTCAACCAACGGATGTTGTGATTCTTGAAAACCTAGTTTTTCAGAATGGGCTGAAATTTATGTGAAGATGAAGACAGTAAATAAATAAATGAATTATATCTGAAACTAGCCAGTGGGATTAACTTGAAAGTAAAACATAACGAATCAATAAACCTGATGAATTCGTCTTGACAGTATTATTATTGAAAAAACTCCAAAAACTCATAAATAATATCAAAGTCCGTTTCATGTTCCCAATGCACAGTAGCTATTCTAAAAAAATGTGAGACGAAAATTCGAAAAGAGGTCCTGTTATTATTTTGGGAATAACCGAAATTATATTCTTTGAAATATATATGAGTAGCTATTTTTTAGTACTTCAGGAAAAATTTTTTTCAAGTTGTTTCAAAGCTATTTCAAATGACCATTTCACCAATATTACATTGACACTCGATTAACTCTGAAATTTGGCTAAATGTGCCGTACGGAAGCAAAGGCCAAAAAAACCTAGAGAGAGAGGGAGAACTCTGAAATTAACTAATAAGAATGGATGAATTTCATTTTACCTTCTTCCAAAATTTTTCAGTTATACATTTGAAAAACCCGAAATATATACCCCTAAACGAGTAACTCGATCTCAATCTTGAATTTATGAATTTGGTAACCCCGATAATCTCTATAATTTCATAGTTGGTACCCCTATTCAATCAGTACCTAGCCTCCCAGGCTACCTGTAACCCCATATAATTCGTGTGCACACTCCAAAAAGTTTTACTTGATAATGGGCTAAACCCCGAAACCGGTCTTGAGAATAAACAAACGTAGTGGAAATTAGACAAAAAAGTGTTTTCATTCATCTTATTGAAGTGATGATGAATTTCCACAAAAGAAACAAGTCATCAATAACACAAATATCTTTATAAACTTCAATACACCCTTCAAATATCAACTGTTGCACAGAGCAATTGTTGGAAACTGTATTCACTTCAAATCTTATTCTTTTTTACATGTAGATTTCCACGGTATACGGAACCACACTTCTGGAAAAGGTAACACGTTTAGAACTTTGCAACAGATGTGATCCTGGAAGCAACTATAATAAAATCAATAATAGGGAAAGTTTTCAAAGTTAAACTTTTCCTGAAAATTTATCCCGGTAACTGAATTTTTATTCGAGACTAGAAGTGAAACGATTTTGTCAACTAACTCGTACTTTCTTACGACAAATAATATCCATCACTGGATTGTTTTTGATAAACAACATGGTGTTGTAATGGTTTTCCACTATCAACTATTATCAGGAAGTACAAGTGGGAAAAATATTATGGCTTGAATAAATTCGGCAAGTGTTGACAACTACACTTATACCAGAGGGAACGGGAACCTCAATTCTTCATTTTGTGTAGGAGAAAAATAGTTGAAAGGTACTGAGTGATTTTTAATTGCAAATAATTGATACGTACTTTTTCATAACAGATAAATGAATTGAGAGAAAATGGATGAACTTACAACCGATAATTGATAGATGTAACGATCCATTTATCCCGAATATGGAACCAACCCAAACTATCTATCTGCTACCCATCAAAGGGACGAGCGAGGAAGGAAGACAGTCTACTGCCAGCTTTCACCGAATTCGCATCAATAATTAAACTTTGTTTTTATTACAAATAAAATATTTTCGCACCACTTCAAATCATAGTTACTTCTCAAAACCACCCACAACCAAAGAGTAAATGTTATACTGGCGCCCACGTAGTGGCCTTCTGAAAGTATTAGTTTGATTTGAGTGTTTTAATCGAAATATTTTCGGGGAACAGTGGTCTATTTCTTACAAGTGCTTCTAGTACAGGACACTCGCAAGCCATTGTGGACCTTAAGTAATGAACAATAAGAACGTTTTTCGTGTGCTACGAGATTTCAATTCTTAGAACGAGTGTAAACTTAAAAAACTATTTGTTATCTTGTGGACGGTGATTATCATCACTCTGGGGGTAAAAAAAAGCAGAATAATTGCAAGCTGAGAGACTGTAAGTACATTTTCCATTACGTACTGTAATCGTGGATAATCCAAAGATAATTCGTTCGTTGCGCTCGCGTGATATCGAGTTAACGTTGCCTGTTTTGCCGGATTCGCGATCTTTTCAAGTGGAAAATACGAACTCTAGCAAGATGTCTGTAACTCTCACCGATGAACAGTTTCAAGCGATATTGAGCCGATTATCGATTGTAAATACTCAGACATAAACGTTGACCGGGAACTTTTCCAAGTGTTCATCCCGTTTCGCTGGTTCGAAAGATAGTGATGTAAATGCATACCTGGACGCGATTGAAATTTTCAAAGACTGTTAAGTGTGTCGGATGACAATGCTTTGAAAGGATTACTGATGCTCTTAGACGGTTTTGCCGCGACTTGGTTTCACGGAGTAAAATCGACAGTGACGAATTGGAAAGATGCTTTAAATCTTATTAGGACAACGTTTGGACAAAAAAAAAACAGAATACAAAGTCTACCGCGAATTGTTCAGTA
>WOGR01005731.1:0-10780 GCA_015342045.1 Leptinotarsa lineolata | reverse complement strand
TTTGCAAATAAACATGAACCCGGGGAAATCTACACGTCAAAATTCCTCAGAAATGGATATTTGTCATACAAGTGCTTGGAGACATCTCAAAAAAGCGGTTTAAAATGTTACAAAATACACATATCTCGAAAATTGCATCCAGGTGATCCCGAAAGGCGATTGTAATTTTGAAATTGGCTAATGAGAAGACCTGATTTTCCTGTTTTCCTTGAAAATGTAATTTGGACAGATGAAAGCACTTTTACGAATTGTGGGATATTCAATCGAAATAACGAACACATTTGGAGCGTAAACAACCCCAGGCAGTTCCGAGAAATTCGACCTCAAGTGCGATTTAGTGTTAACGTGTGGGCAGGAATTTACAAAAATAGAATTTTGGGTTCTTATTTATTTGACGGAATTCTGAATGGAGAAAACTATCACCAGTTTTTAATGACGATTTTTGAAGACTATTTGTGATCTACCTTTGGCTATCAATAACAACATCTGGTTTCAACATGATGGTGCTCCACCGCACACTACCGGACGAGTACTTAATTACTTGACTGAAAGGTTTGGTGATAAATGGATAGGAAATAATGGGCCTGTGAGGTGGCCATCAAGGTCTCCAGACTTAAGTGTTATGGATACATTTTTATGGGGTACATTGAAAAATAGAGTTTATGGTCAGAGGGAATATCAAAATATTGAGGACCATCAACACAGCATTGTTAGAGAGTTCGGAAGAGTGAGGAGGAAGAAAATTAATCGTGCAGTGAATAATATTCGCTATGAACAAGGCCAGCATTTTGAGTATTTGCTTTGATTTACTTTTGTCTTTTTACATTTTAGTTATTGATTGTTATTGGTTCAAAGTTCTATTTTCATTGAAAAGAACACAATGTCTAATTTACCTAAAACATACCCCATTTATCAAATTTTGATTGTTGACTCTGTCTCCGTATTTTTTCATTGGCTTTTCAAACGAACCAAACTCGGAGAGATTTTGATTCAATAACTTGAACATAGTTCAATGTGGTTGGTTGTATCATACCTATTTCTTCTTTTTTCTTCATTCGTGAAAGCCATTTTTCGCCAAAAATTCAATGACTTGTACAACAACGAAATGTCATGGATTGTAACAAATTGCAAGTCAAATTTAGAAATATTAAAGTCGAAGCCTATTATGATAATAATTATTTTTTTAATATCTCCCATTATTTGAAAAAGAATGATAACTTTTGATACATCATTGAAAAACTAAAATCTGGTTCTATTCAAAACAGAAAAAATCTAATGTAGCGCCCACAAGAAAAAATAAAGCTGATGATGGTGACCGGAAGACGAAACGTCGGATATCAAATCTGAAAACACCATTAGGTAGCAGGGAAAAAGTGGCAATGTGGAAGTGCAAAATAAAGTCAGAAAAAATAACCATTCTCGGAAATTTCTGCTTTTCCGGATATCTCCGGATATATTCGGAATTTCAAAACTTTCTCAACAGCATATAATTAGTCAGGTAAATGCGCAACTTTACCCTAATTCAACCATCTTTGTATCTCTCATATTTTCCGAGATCCCAATGGTGAGGATCGAATTTGAAACACCCTGTATACTTGATAACTTTGGAAAATAATTCACATTTCAACAGCTTGAAAGGTTTACTGAACCATAACACATGTTTCAATATACAATGTCGAATCGAATGTCGCAAAATTATTGCATAGCGAAACATGTCGACGTTTAATAAACTTCACTCAAAATCATTTGAAATATGGAAAAATAAGAGACTAAGGTAATCATGACCTAACACACAGTTTTGAGAAACGTTTTTTTCACTATTCTCCTCATTCATCAGAAAAATTGTTTTGAATTGGTTTTTAAAAACGCAGAGTAGTTCTGATTGAAATTAGTTTGGTCCCTGAGAATGTCAAAATTCGACAGGTTATATCTTGAACACTCAGCAATGACTTGCTGAAATTCGAGATGTAACTTTCGTCTGCCGTAGTAGCAGATGAAACGTTAGGTACGCCAGGTTCCATTGGATCGTGGTGTACCAGCTCAGATTTTTTCTCATTCTGTTAACAAGTTTATTTCTTTCATTATGAAATCTTCCTATTCCTCCTAGGGAATATGAAAAGGGCAGATTTTTGTGATGACAGTTTGTTCAGGAAACTACATTTTGATAATGCGAAGATTTTTGTTGAATACAAAAATAAATCATAAAAATTATGTTCACATCGTATATAAAATTACAACGTGAATTTTGTTTATACTGTTTTTTCTGGGTCTATAACCTTCCACAATCTGAAAAAAATTGAAGATAAATCAATAGAGAATCTGCTGAAGTGTAGTAAAATGCAAACTGAAAAATTCACCCCGAAAAGTTACTGCGTAATATAAACTTCTGGAAAATCCAATTAGTCAGTTACCTGTATTCACAAATTTTTGCCTACAAAGTTGAAAAAATTGAATATTAATACCTAGCTTTCTTAAGTGGTTAACGTTTCGGAAAATAATTCTTTTCCGTTTTCAAAACCTGTATTCACTATGAAAATCTCACCTCAAATTGTGATATTTCTCAATATCTTTTGACACAAATAAAACGAATGAAATGTCTAGATGCCACATGTCACAGTTAACATGAATATACACACTGGATGTTTTTTTGAGAATTCAGTTCACTAAATATTTATATTTCCGTCTTCAACCTCTCTTCTTAGTACTGACAACCAGGTGTGATCCATTTCCACAGAACTATTCGCAATACACTTGTTACCTGCTAAAAGAATATATACGTATTTTTTGAGTTTTCTAATTTTTCCATGAGCTTCTTTGGTAATGATTTTGGTTTCATTCCATTCTATGGCGTGATTACCAGATGATTTTAGAATATGTTCCGCTAACCCCGATCCTGCCATCTGTCTTTTCCTTATATATTCAAGATGTTCATTTTTTCTCACATCTAGGGGTCTTGAGGTTTCACCTATGTAACTTTTTCCACAGGAACAAGGTATATTGTAAACACAATCTTTCGTTCTTTCAACCGTATTTTCCGGTTTAGTTTGTGTCAAAAGAGATCTCAATGTGTTGGTGGAAATATCCGTTCCGAATTTGTAATTCATCAAGTTTTTCAATGAAATCGGGAGTATTTTTTATGTAACTGTTTCGATTTCCAGAAAAATGTTTCAAAATTTGAAGGAGATATTTTTCAAGTTTTTGACAAGGAGAACCGATTGAACTGACAATGGGTCTCAGAGGACAATTTTGTTTGTGTATTTTGCTAAACCATAAAAATGTGGAGGTTTACTATAGTGGGAAATGAGTCGAATACGTTCTGTTTTTGTAAGAATGTTTTTTTGTTTGACTAAAGTTCGATATATCTTTCGTCTACCGATTTTGTTGGATTTCCTTTCGGTTTTTTGTAAACATTCAATGTTGTAACAGTGTATTGTGTACTTCGTATGTTGTCTCTGAAATCAATTGCCTTAATTTGTTTTCGTATTCATGGGAATCCATTATAACTATTGCATTACCCTTATCTACGGGAAGAAATTTTGATATTTCTGTCGGATCTGAGAGATTTGAGTGCAATATTTTCAAATTTATTAAGATTGCTTTCAACTCGATATGGTCGAGAAAGAACACTTTTGCAATCTGATCTGAAATCACCAGCAATTTCTGTAGGTAAATTCTGAGCTGTGAGTTCTATAGCAGTAATTAAATCTAAAGTTGGAACTTTTTTTGGAGCAATTGCAAAATTCAATCCTTTGGCTAATACGAGTTTTTTCGTTCATATTCAATACTCTAGAAGACAAATTAACCACCGTTTTTTCCACAAATGTTTGATTATTTTGCATACCAAAAAAAATTCGTTTAAAGAATATCTACAACAGATATTCTCATGTTGACTCTGCGATTGATACTAAGGCAAATGTTCAGTTCCATTTCTTAATAATTTCTTTGAGTGCGAGGTGTTCAATGACAGTGTCAAGCACAATGATGCAATAGGCTCGTGTATTTTGGGGAAATCCCTCGGATGCTTCAATTTCAAGTTTGACATCAACACTGGAACTTTTGATGCTCTCGTCCCTTCTGGAACAATCGATGACAAATGGGGATTTTTGTGTGAAGTCGGCGGTAGTGATAAGACGGTTCTGTTGACTGGTCATTTTGTGGCTAAGGCCGAATTGTGCGTAGTTGAAATAGGCTTGCAAAACATTCATTTCTGCAAGCCTTTTTCTTTAGGGTAATTCTCGCCGTTTAGAGTCAACGTTATATTGGTGATATTTGAATGATCGAATATTGTTGTATTATGATTAGTTTTGGTGTAATCATGATATCTTTGGAAACATACAATCACATGGCGAGGGCTCTCGAGAAACGAGGAAGTCTTGACGGACCATATTTCATTTTTTGCACCTTGTGTGAGAGCAGGCAGCATATGGAGTTGCCATATTCTGAACGGCATAAGAATATGAGTGTCAACTTGAATAGCTTTCAAAAGTTGTACTTAATTCAATTTGATCATGGTGAAAGATTTTGAGTTCGATATTTTCAATGTTCAGCCTAGCATCCGTCCTTGATGTTACTGTACCAGAAGTCTCATCTATTTCGAAACAGTTGCTATCATCTCCACCTTGTATTAATCAGATGGTGTGTTAACCATCGGAAACACACTGATAATCATTGAAAATATTCGAAAAATGCCTAGTGGGTATGAGCATGTTGAACGTTAAAGATGTAGTTTGAATGATGTCTATGCTCCTGAGATATTTCCATCCTGAGATAGCCAAGTACTTAATATCTTCATCGGTGTAGGTGAAAAAGCCTCTGGCAGTACTTACAATTCCAACTTGACGAACTGCCTCCAATTCTTTACCATTCTGCTCATAGGCAGCATATTGAAACATAAAAGTGCCAAAATTATTTACGAAGGTCACCCGACTATCTCTTTTAGTCCTCTCAACTTTTCTGCTGATGAATGGCAGGCTATCGTACAAAGCATCATAGGGATCGAATTGATTTAATGTTGATTTCAATGACATCATTTTTGCGAAAAGACTTGACATAGTAGTAGGTCCGCCATTCTACCTTTTGTATGGATTCATCGTTTTGTGGTTTTTGAAAAATGTTGAACACTTGATTTGACAACATGAAAGTCAAAATATTCCAAAAATAATTTATTCTCCGTTGACAGTTGTTGTTGACGCTGTTTGAAGGTCTTGGTGAAGACTGACGTGGGGTTTGGTGATGAAATATTCTTGTAGGTAGTTTACACCATATTTTCGCTTCAATTTCAAATGAATTATTATTTCTTCGTTTCGAAAATCAATGAGCCTAAAATATGGGTCGAGCACTGGCAGTGTAATGTTGTTTATTTCAATTCTATGAGAAATAGGTAGATAAATAAGATGATTGATGTTTCGTCAATTGCGTAACTGGGATCAACATTAATGGCAAATTTCTATATCGTATGAGACGGTGTCTCGTTGTGGAAGGCTCCAAACGTAATGTTGCTATCTATGTGTATGGTACGTACTTTAATGATATCCACAGGTAGATCGGAAGCGTGATGCAAATTGAGCTTGATAAGAGTAGATGAAAACTCCAATATGTGAGCCAAGCTATTTGCATGTCGGAATATGTTTCAAACAAAATATTCCACTTCTCTGCGTATTATTGTTCGGTTTGAGATAGAAAAATTCATATAG
This sequence comes from Leptinotarsa lineolata, assembly GCA_015342045.1. Classification (NCBI taxonomy): domain Eukaryota; kingdom Metazoa; phylum Arthropoda; class Insecta; order Coleoptera; family Chrysomelidae; genus Leptinotarsa; species Leptinotarsa lineolata. The sequence continues at coordinate 5,087 of WOGR01005731.1, read as the reverse complement.
CGCCTTCTTCAATGTTCGGTATACTGTTGTACGAATGGAAACTGAGCAAAGCTAAACTGTATTCGCATAAAGACTCCACGAAAGTGTGGCATTTTCAATTGATGGACACATTTTTGAATTTCCGAATCATATAATGATCTGTGGGGTAGTCCAGAGGCGGTTAAACGATATTCCATATTCATATTCGATGATGTAGCCTGCGATGGTCGTGAATATTATTCCATGTGCCGACATAAAGACATTTATGCCATCTGTCTGTGTCAGACGTATTCCAAGATAACCAAACAACTGATACTTGACAATTGCAATGTGATTGTATTGTTCAAGTAAAACGAAATGACTTTAATACATGTATTCTTCTTCCCCAATATGTTTTTGGATGAATTCAAGAGAATATGTGCCGAATGTTGGCGTGACAAGTATGGAACTTTTATCATTGTCAAGGAATGTGATTTGAATGCAGGACGATATCAAAAAGGCTTCGACAAGTACATAAGTGTGTATGAATAGAGATGGAAACATTATTTGTCAATATGAAACCGCTCAGTTGAGAAGTCAATATTGTGCGCAAGAACAAAATTAACGAAATTTCATATCGTCGCGAAAGTTTTTTCAACCTATATCGAGACCACTGAAGGATATAGCTGAAATCTCTGAAAAATCAGTAGACAATTTGAGATGTGGTGGTGTCACTAAGAAGGAGAGAAAGGGGAAGGAAGAAATGAAGACGAAACCATTCAATCAATCTCGAGCATTTAAAGAAACACAATTTGTACCACTTGAAGATGTTGCTGAAACGGAAAAGGATGATGATTATGATGAGGTGTTCCACGAGTCGCCATCACCAACGCCATTGATGGAAAATATTTCAGAGGAGAGTATGATGGTGTACCTGGAGTAATATCCACCCAAATCACACAAATATGTCATGAAACACTGGGCTGAAGACAATTCAATCGATGAAATATATGAACCAGTTTATGACGATTCATCTTCGAAATGAATCCTCGGTATAAAGTAGATAAGCGTGGAAATATTACAACTGGAGGACTCTCCTTCAAAGGAACTTCAAGAATATATCATTTAATATTTCTTGATGGACCTGGAGACTATAATAAGGAAGATCAAGCCTCTTATAACCGTCTTTTAGAGATAACACAAGTCCACATGAATGACAGAGGATCCATGAAAGGAACTCAAAAATGGAAATGATCGAATATAATTAGAACCATGTTTTGTAGTCAAACACTTGTAAGGGTTACGATAATCTAGTGAGCAATGATGTAGTTGGTTCCACCATCGAGACTCATCGTTGGATATATAATGAGGAGCCCTTCGAGGATATGTATTGGAACGATCCGAACGAGTTATTCGATATATTGAATCTGGTTATAGCTTCAAAAGATGCTTTTTCTCACGACAACGAAATCAAAGCTATATTCAATGAACTCAGAGGAGCCAACATTATTCAGTAAGAAATAATTCAATATAAGATGTATTTTATTCAGAAATTTAATGCGATAAAGCGATCATTTATGTAAAGAAAAATGCATTAAAAATTCATCAAAAATATCATGCGTTAAAATGAATTTTTCAAAACTCCATTTGCATTGTAACGGGTAAAGAGAAATAATGTAGAATTGGTACGAGAATCGCTTAAAAAAATGGCAAAAATATTATGCGATGAAACGTCCATTTTTGTCATGAAAAAGTTTAGCAAAAATATAATGCGGTTGAACGGTCATTTAAGTTGCGAAAACCACGTGAGAAAAACGTATATTACTAGAATCATATCTGTATGTGTCACATTTTCATCATGACTATCGACATGTTTGAGCGTAGCTCCAATAGGAAGCGAAAGCATCCTGCAACATCATCAGTAGGCAGTGGTAGAGGTTTGCTTCATACACCCGATGGAAACATTGATTTCGAGAATTTGAAATTGTGTAATGTGAAAAGACCTACGAACGCATCAGATGCAGTCAACAAAGAGTACATGGAAGGAGTTGAAAAAACCTCACTACTTCCATAAGAAGAAATATGACTAACTTTGATGGAAAAATGATTGAGGTTACGAAAAAAGTACGCAATGATATGCAAAATCTGAAAAATAACGTTAACACATTCATCAAGAATGAAGTTGATAAGTTAGGTATTGAATTTGATAAAAAAATATCAAACAGTTAACGCCGACCTCTTGCAAACGACTCAAAATGCTACGGAATAATTCCAAAAGTAGCATGAGAAATTCAACCGACAATATTAAATTGATATCGAACGTATTGGCAACGATCTATCGAATGGGTTGAAGAAACTTACCGATTTGGTTCACGAAAAGAATAATAAAATTTTGCAATCTATGCAGCAAACTGATATTTTGACCGAAAAAATAGATATAGAGTTGACAGTTTTTTTTTATGTAAACGTTAAATCGCAAATATCTGTATTGGGTCTGAGTGTTGAACATTTGGAGCTCACCATCAACAAACAGAAAGAAAGAAAGAAAAAATCGGTGAAACTTTTTCCACTGTAATGAATTGAATTGTTTCATAGCATTATCCAGAGTAGTTATGGCATCCAAAGACAAAATTCAACTTATCCGTGAACTTCATGAACCAATTACAAAAAATTTTCGTCGACGACGTACCATTATCAAAGGACTGGATGATTTATGACAGATGGACCTGGCTGAGATGAGATCGTACGCTTACCAAAATCAAAATTTCAAACTCATTCTAGTCGTCATAGACTGTTTTTCGAAAGTCGTGTGGATTCGACCCTTGAAATCGAAAACGGGAGAAGAAATCACCAAGACGTTTGCAGATAGTTTAGAACATACGAAGCGGCATCCAAAAAATGTACAAACCGATCAAGAGACAGAATTTTACAACAATAAATTTCAAACTTTGATGAAAAAACATGGAATAAATCACTACAATACGTACAACATCAATAAGGCCTTTATGGCTGAACGTAGTATTAGGACGTTGAAAAAAAAACTTTTAGAATATTCGAGTTTGAATGGCACCTACAAATGGTTGAATTTCTTGCCTGGAATCACAAAATCCTACAATGATACGCGACACTCAAAGTCGGGCATAAAACACTCGAAAATCAGCAAAATCAACGAAAAACAAATTCTCATAGCTGGGCCGAGAAAATTCCAAGTCGGCGATGTTGTGCAAATCAGTAAGGCAAAACACGTTTTCGAAAAAGTTACACAACCATTGGACAACGGAATTATTCAAAATTATCAAAGTCAACATTACTAATCCATCTTTATGCTAGAAGATATGCAGGGTGCACTTATTAGGGGTGCTTTCTATGGGAAAGAATTACAGAAACCTGCAAATCCTGTGGAAAAAAGGCAAAACAAGTACTTGAATGGTTGGGTGTGGATAACAAACACAACAGTTTGATGGAAAAGTCGAATTTGTATAGAATCTTATGGAAAACAAGCACACTGAAATTGTATTGGGAGAGCTTTTTGTGAAGGAATATTTGTGTGTTCAACAAACGCACACAATATCTGAAACTCACCACGTGATCTGAAGCTATAAGAGCGCATGCAAACACAGATGGATATTCAGTTTGAAAACGAAAATGTCTCTTGATAGTGGTTACGGTAGTGAGGTTGAAGTGGTGGTGAAGGTAACAAATGTAATAGACAGATCATTGAAGAAACGAACGCCAATTGCTGTTGATAGCATTCCCCATGTCATCTCATGAAATTTGATGCGGCCTGAGACCATACAGAGACTTGAGCTCCTGCATAATTTCGAAGCAGCAGTTCTCTATTCATTTCATCAATTCAACAAGTTATGAATGGCCGACCCTTATTGATATTCTACATGAAATGAAATTTGATTGAATCACAAATCAATGACTATATGTATATATATGACAATGATCCAGTCACAACATGTTGTGGTGAATACATTTACGTCATGTAATACATCGAAAATAATACCAAACAAGTTTTCATTTCCAAGGATACCACAAACTTGAAGCTGTCTCAACAAGATGTAAACGATGTTCTAAATACTGACCTAGGTGTGCTCTCTGACCGTATCGCTTTGAACTTTTGTTATTATTATCGATGTGTTTTCAGCCTAATAAAGTCATGGTTACTTGAAAATGAAAGTATTTTAACTTTGGAAGCAATTGTATTAGGTTTTTGACAGGCCTCAAAAATTTTTCAATGAGTCACATCAATAGAAAGAAAATCCAAATGATAACCTCATTTCAAGCTCTAGTGCCCCCAAGGTAGTGTGTCAGATGAGTTGGGTATCAATTTTCGTTCATCGTCATGTGGAATTGAGAGCCTTTTTTCACCTGCTTGATGCTGTAAACGTTGTGAGCATATGATCGAATAGTACACTGCTCTGTTCACATTTTTTGAAATTTCTGGGGCAACCAATATAATCTTCGAAATTGAATTCATTTTTGACTAATCGAAATCCCTTTAATTTTCTGATAACTTTTCCACACAGCACTTTGTATGTGTACATATTGGAAGGTAACCCTGCAGAGTATGTGATAATTTCAATATTTCCTTTATCTTTCATTAACCCAAAGATTTTTTTGAAACTTATTATCGGGCGAATAATCGGAAGTATCAAATTTGGATAGGTGCTTTTAATGAGTTCTGAATAGAAATCTCCTCACGTTATTTCTTAGATGAAGTTATCTATACATCAACTTGCAATTTTCTTTACCTAGAGTGGACATCATAAAATCGTAACTAAAGTCAAACATGCATTAATTGTAGGGGTTATATTTTATTAGGAGTGATCAATTTTTTGGAAAAGAGAGTTTTTGGCTTCCTACTACTCCATCTTGATATAAAAAATGTGGGAATCTTTCAAAGAAAGGAAGGTAGCAATCATTTTTCAAAAAATGATTCCAAACATAGATGTGTAGATCATTCAAAGAAGTAACTTTCAGACACAAAATGTAAGAAAAAGGCCTCCTGAAACAGCTACTTCCATATAAACATTGAATTACACGAAAGAAAAAATTCTTTCAAAACAAATACTTTTATATGAACACTGAATTATACAAAAAACACTTTTTCTACTCAATTT
>WOGR01005730.1:0-13584 GCA_015342045.1 Leptinotarsa lineolata | reverse complement strand
TAATGATCTTCTGGACAGAAGAAGAACATGAGATGAATTCATTGTCAGGGATGGGTGTTTTGTTATTGAACCGTTTCAAACCATTTTTCTATCAAACTTAGCATTTGTGTAGATGAGAAACATTTCGAGAAATCAAAGTATCCAAAGTAATTTAGAATTACTCCTGAGAACTACATATATAACTATCCTCAACTACATACTCTCATAGACCTTGAAACACTCCGTAACAGAAGGGATACTAAAGATTTGAAGATATTCCTTAAAATTATTAATGGAATAGTTCATTGTCCCTCATTGCTATCCAAGATCGGAGTTTCAGTCTCTCCTAAATTTATTAGAAATACAACAACATTCTCTCAACTAAACTGTAGAACAAATTAGTACCTTCATTCCTTACCCTCGTATCAAACCTCAACCATACAAAATACCTTTCAAATATGCTCAGCTACAAATATATGTATTTGGGAGTTATTATAGACACTCACTTAAGACGGAATTGTCATATAAACTATTCAGTGAAAAAAGTAAGATGTATCCTATTTAAGTTCCGACAACTCAAAGACATCCTGGATCAGAAGGAGAGCAAAAACATATATATCAGTCTTGTGCAAAGCCACTTATTGGATGGGGAGGAGTGTCCAAAACTCACTTGTACCCACTGGAAGTTATCCAGAGAAAATCATAAAGCTGATGCTGAATAAACCACCAAGATACAACAGTGACGAATTATATAAAGACTCAGATATATTCGATGTGAGACAACTGTTTTTCAAAACCCTTGCATTGCATTAATATAAAGAAAAGGCAAAAGTCACCATAACCAACCATAAATATACTACAAGACACAAAAACAAATACGTAGTACCATTTACATTTAAAACAATAGGACATCAATTTTTGAGCCCAAAAGTGTTCTATTCCTTACCAGATGATAAACAACATTGTGAATCTACCAAGCACATGAAAAAGGCACTCGAAAAATATATTACTAAGCTTCATCGAAAAAACATTGGAAGAATATACTTGAGTACGGATTAAATGTCATTATACACCCCAAATTCTTTCTATTCCCTGATTTTAATATGTATATATTTATTTTTCACGTGATCTATCCCGAGAATTTTTATCTTATACACCATTTCAAATGGCTCTCTCATCGCAAACATGTTAAAATACTTACTTACCTTTTGCTGTTTTTTATACATCACAGTAAACGTATATTTCTATGTAACACAAATATTATTTTGTAAATGCTAAATTTTTTATATGTACTTATTTTAGAATCCTTTTTTTTCATTTTAGTGTTCCAATAAGAAGAAAGTGTTAAATCAAATTGTGTTTCGCCACGTACAAACAGCTTTTGCTATTTCTGTGGCTTTTTAATGTTTATTTGCTGAATGTATACTCTTGTTTCTTGTAATTGTTTATTACATATGTGTGTATGTAAGTAGATGTATGCGCATACCACCAAATTAGATATTCACATTTGGAGTCACTTTACCCAAATCATTTACACTATACTGTATTTTTTTTTCTTAGTGAATAAATATGATTATTATATTATTACTATTATTATACAGTCAATGTCCTTTAGGTACTTGAGATAACAAAAATGTTACCTGAGTTATCAAAACTTTATCTGAGATTCCATAACAATAATTATTCAACTTCTATAACATATTTAAATTACGGACTATTGATGAATTGTCAAACGTCACACATTGAAAAGGGGAGAACTGCTTAGTTCTAGTAGGTTATTGAGGGTTTTGAAATTGGGGCTTTTATACAATTCATTTATTTCCAATGCTTCCAACAAATTCATCTCTCTTCCCTTATTTCACGTTAGGAGAATTTTCATGTTTTCTTTATTTATTGTGTGGTTTAATTCTTGTAGATGTCAATATACAGGCCGTTATTTTTATCATGTGGTTACATTGCTATATTCTAAAACGTAACAGATATGAAGACAATTGAATGGGAAAAAAGGTAATTGTCATTGGGACTCTCGCCCTTCTCGAGTTATACGGGGAAAACAAAAAATGCTGTTTTTCGTTTTTTTCGAATGGAATTGTTATTTCGGAGAATATCAGAAAATATGAAAAGAAAATGTTATTGTTTTCGAAGTGTACTATGACATTGTTATAATAAATATTCGATGAAACGTTCCGTGTGAATATGGCCACCATCAACTTTGTTTTTAAATATGAACCTGTCTTTTTTATTACAGATATTGATGAAGCAAAAACTCACAATCTAAGGTTATATCATATTTAATATTTTTACAGCATTTTATTTGAAATAACTACGATCATCAGTGACAACGATTTCAAATTACGGTCCTGTCGTTACTTCTTTTATGAATTGTTTCGAATTCTTCAAAATATAATTCAGACAACCCAATATATTCGACAGGTAGATACCCTAACACAATGAAAATTCGTACTTTTTCGTTTTGGAAATTTTTGTGTTGTCGTAATCCTTCTTTCGAGGCTTACTTCTCCCTAATGAATTATAATTCGTAATATTTTTATAATTCTCAATCCTGTAAGTAGGTAACGAAAATATCAGTTTTTGGTCAAAATTCATATACCGTCTTCAACACGTAGGCTTTGCTTGGTTTCTATGGCAGCAAAAATGAATGCGTGGTTGATATCCGTTGAAAACTGTCAGACATTAATGTACACATCAAAGATCTATTCAAATGATTAAAGGACTGATATGCTATTTATTCATGCAAAAAAAGAGAATTTCTGTATGATTTTATCGAATGTTTATCGAATGGAAAGTACGAAATCTTCTTACAGAAAAGTGTATGGTCCATCGTATCAAATGCCTTACTGTAATCAAGTAATATCATCAGAGTCAATTCATTTTTATCAATTGAACTGAATAAAAGCCGCGTTATGTTAAGAAGTTGCAGTGATGTGGGATTCCCGGAAACCTGACTGGACAGCAGTGGTGATGTTATTACTATACAGAAATGAACCAATCCGATCTTTGAGGATCAACTCGAATACCTTAGAGAGAACAGGCAGTTTACTGATAGGCCTCAGGTGTAATGTATCGAATATACAATCGTATGTTGATGTGTTCTTCAACCATTTAGTTGTTGACCTTTCACAAGTTTACTATGAATAATGGATCAGTGATTATGAAGTAAGTGCAAACGAAACACACAATTCATTCTGGTATATAATTCAACAGTATATGTATTGGCAAAATTAAAATTGATGATGGAGGACAAATTTCGTAAACACGGTTTTCACTTAATATCAATAAGTAAACGAGTAGGTATGTTTGTAGCAATAAATGTACAGAACTAAATCATGTTTCATGTGGCACTGAGGGCTTGATGAGCCGATTACCATGGAACATGAACGGTTACGTGATTTTAAAGGCGGATGCGTTATGAAATACAGTCAAGATGATACTATATTGTGAGATCACTTTCACTACGATGGAAATGTTGGTGCATGAAATTGCTGAAATCACTTTGGTTCTTCACAAGCCTATAGTCTTCTGAAAATTGTATTTGTCACTTTAATTAATAATAATGAACTCATTTTTCTAACCACACCCAATAAATATTGCAGCAGAGTATTCTGTAATTGAACTTCTACAGATTTAATCGATTTGAACTTTCGAATTCCGGAATCATTGCTCTTTAAAAGACGATCTCTGAAGACGTTTTCATCAGAATTGAATCATCGAGGTGATGTTCCCTCATCCATACGATTCATAACTGATGAAAATTTTCAATTAATATTGATATTAATATTAATTAATAATAATTACATAACTGATTTTACCTGAAAACAGCTGACACGATATTCAATTTTAATTAACTATTAGAAACAGGTGTAAACAATCAAAACCATTATTTAATATCGATATGATATTTTGCAGTCCTATTGTTTCACAAATTATATTAATTCACCAACAAGAATTGAGAATGATCCAGAAAGTTTCAGATAATTTTTTATTAAACTCAATGAAATATATCGATTATGTAACTTCTTGCTTACATTTAGATACAGTGTAGAAATCGGACGTCCATCAAATGAAAACTGAAAAATTGATTTTGGAAAACTGAAATGCTTGCTACAAAATGGGTGCTTGGAAGGAGTTGTCGGCAATGAAATTGATATTGAAGTCTTTACAAATTATGTTTCTAATATTTTTGAAGACTATTCGAAACATTCCTGCTAAAATCTATTAAAAAAACGGGAGAATGAAACCTTGGATTACCAAAGGTTTGATTATTTCGATTATTCAGAAAAGTGAATTGAAAGAAGAGCTTAGAAAACATGGAAATGATGAAAAACTGTTTAATAACTTTAGATTTTATCGTACTTACTTGAAAAGATTAATGAAAAAGGCAAAAGTGCTTTTTTGCCCTTTATTTGCTTTTTATGAGGTCAAACTGAAAAAGATCGAGGGAGATATAAATAAAGGATGAAAAGTAATCAATGAAGCAACTAGGAAAGTGTAAATGAAGAAAATGTAAATTAAATTATATGATAAATGCCATGCTACTACGAAAGATAATTTAGAGACATCTAACATTATCAATAACTATTTTTGTGATATTGAACTTGAATAATTTAATAACATTGAAAAAGTTAATGGATATTTTAATTTAGATTCGGGATCAAATAACAAAAGTTTATATTGGTTGCCTATCATCGAAACTGAAATGATTGAGTGAATAAATGATTCAAAAAATGAATCTACTCCAGGCCCTGATGAATTGAATAGCTCTTTACTTCAATCTGTTGAGTATTCCATAGCGAAGCCTTTGACTCATACTTTCAATAATTTTTGACATCTGACATGTCATACCAGTGCATAAGAATGGCAATAAAAATCTAGTGATGAATATAGACGAATATCTTCGACAAGTAATATTAGTAAAGTGTTCGAGAAATGATAAAAAAAAGATTGGTTATATTTCTTGCAAACGAAAAAATTTGTCAACTAAACAATTTCGATTCAGGAAAGGAATGTCAACAGATGATGCAGTTTTCAGTGTTACTGGGAATATCTATAACTTTCTGAGTATTGATAAAAAAGTTCTTGAAATATTTTCAGATATAAAAAAACTTTTGATAATGTATCTCACTCTGAACTCCTTGAAAAACTAACACAGTACGGAATAAAAGGTTTTAGGCTTGAAATTACTTGAAAAAATGGCCGTAAAAATAAATGAATTCAAGAGTAACTTACAAATAACAAAGAGTGGTGTTCCTCGATGCACAGTTTTGGAACCTGTACTTTTATTAATTTTCATCAATGACTTACTGAATACACATCTTGATAGTCATCTTCATTCATATGCGGATGATACTGTTTATGCAGTGGATGAAGATAACTGGGATGAGACCATATCAATTTTGAAACTTAACTTGGGGTATGGCTTGCTCACACTCGATATCTTGAAAACCAAATTCATGTCATTCTCAGGTAGTAAAAGATATCAACTGAAATTTGATAAAATTTAAATTCACAATTTGAAACGTTTATAGAGAAACATGTTCAAAAATGAAATTGCATTTCTATAGATTATTGCCTGAAGTGTAAAAAAACTTTCACTTGCATTAACAAAAAAATGTAAAAAATTCAAAAATATCTTAATAAGCTGAGACTTCTGAGAAATATATTTGGAGTGAATACTTTATTTATGTTTTATCATGCCTTATTTTCCATATTGAATCATAGCGTGAGATGGTGCATATGAAAATTAATATACACCATATGCAATAAAATTGATTTTTCAAAGACCATTTAGATTTCCATCAAAAGTTTCATTCAGAAAATATTCCATTTGAATTTAACGCAACCTCAGTCCATTTATATCGGTTGTAAAATTTACAATATTATCCCAGGGGACAATGGAAAGAGAATTGATATTGGATAATGCTGAAAAAATTGAAAATGTGATTAAATTTACAGTTCAACAGATAAATAATTAATTTTACCCCCATTTATAATAAAACGATATTGGTTATACATTTCTTCATTTAAATTTATTATTTTTTCAATGAACGATATCATTTGTCGTAGTCTTTAGTTTTCAACTAACCTAGTCGAACACAACTGTTCACATTTAGCAGAGTGCGTTAAAATATTAAACATGACTAACAATTTTTTTGATATTTATAAACATTCATTTAATATTGTACATCTGTTAATTTTGAATTCGAATATAAATTCGATGTGAACTACAAGAAAACTAACTCCGAAGTATGCTTATTAATGCCAGTATCTTAAAAATAGTATGAAGTCTATAAGATACTCAGAAACTTATTAAATTGCCCAAAACAAAAATCTATTGATGATTTATATTATTATTTTGCATCCTTGGGGGCCTTCAGCCAAATAATAGACAATTGCCAAAGTTTGATAACATTTCTTGACAATTTAGAAAATTCAATTATGTTTGCCAACTTTGGTTATCTCCACCCTTCAGTAATTCCACTAAATGATTTAGTAATTACTATCGAACAAATGGCTAATATCTATGGTCATAAAAAGATTCTCAAAACTCAAAATACATACCCCAATTACCAGTTGGTAGGAACTTAAGTAAAAATTGAGAAATACAAAATTATTTTTGCATTGCATATATCAATTTGCCTAGAAGACGACATCCGAACCTATAATCTTATTAGTTTACCATACCAAAATACAATCATCACTCCCTATAAACCTTCCCTCATAATCGGTACCAAATTTCACCAGTTGGAAGATAAATCATGCCCTCAAATAAATAGTGTGTTACTGTGCCAACATCAGGAAGAAACTATAATCGACACCTGTATTATTGCTCTGAATCCGTTGTTTATGAAAATAGGGACGTTGGAATATATTTATTGTTATCGGGAAAATTCGGAAACAAGTTTTCCAGTTTCTTTTCGAATAAAACAACACCCTGTTTTCAATTTTCATTTGATTCTTCCGCGAAAAGCTCTTTCTGAAAATATGAACTTGTATTAGTATACAGGGTGTATCTTACATGATGTCATTAATTTCAGATGACGATAACTTGATATTTTATGAGAACTCGTTCATATGAACGTCTATCCTGAGTTGCTTTTTTTCCGAGTAACATGGTGTCAAAGTTTAACTTGAAATATTGTTCATTAATAACAACTCAAAAAAGTTTTTCGTCGATTTTGATGACACTAGCTGTGATTATTAGCAGTAACAAGGGGAGATTGAACGATCGATAAAAACGTATTTGAAGACAAACTTTTATATAAATGCACTAAATTGAAAAAATAATATCTTAAATTGTTTGATATACTTTACTCTGTATTCTGTAAAGGTTTTCATTTTGAGCATCTGATTTAATTATTTTTCACTATTACTTATGCTATCCTCCGAATAAAATACAAATCATCTAGCAGTTTGAATACGTCTCTCATTTACACTATTCAAAGAGATTTTCATTTCAAAGTTTTTTCAAATGGCGTCGAATGTCAAAACACATTATTGAACGTAACTGATGCGTAATCGCCATTTCTACGCTACTGACTCTGTTTCAATAGAGTTAAGCTACTTCAAATAATTAGTGAAAACAGTGGCTTACAATGTTTTTTAACATAAATATCAGTCAAACAACACTATGCGACGCCACTGGGATTAAAATTCCAAAATACAATTTCATAAAAGAAGCCCCTTATTACTTATAACAAACACTTGTAGTTTAATCGAAATCGGCGAAAATAAGTGTTAATAAAAGAACAATATTTTTAGTAAAACTATGATACTCCGTCAATCAGAAATGAAGGAAGTTAGGACACACGTTCATATGAAAATTTTTTCATAAAATATGACAAATTTTCACTACTTGAAATTAATGACATCATTTAAGACAATCCTGTATATTTAACTATTCGAAAAATATAGTTATAAAAAACAAAAATTTTGATAACAGAGTTATTCTCCTGAGAAAATGATTTTGAAAGATTGAGTTTTTTTATTGATGATATACAGGCTGTTACAAATTCGATGCTCACCACTGGGATCTTGGAAACTATGAGTGATACGAAGATGGTTAAATTGGGGCAAAGTTGTGCATTTATCTGAGGAAGTTCTGAAATTCCGAGTATATTCGGAGATATCCGAAAAAAACAGAAATTCCTGAAAATAGTTTCAATTTTTTTCTGGTTTATTTTTGTGGAAGGATTCGTTAATAAATTGCACTTCCACATTGCCACTTTTTTCCTACTACATAATGGTGTTTTCGGATTTGCTATCCGACGTTTCGTCTTCCGGCCACCATCATCAACTTTATTTTTTATTATGGGCGTTACACTGAATTTTTTCTGTTTTGAATAGAACCATATTTTACCTTTTCAGATGTATCATAAGTTATCATTCTTTTTCGAAAAATTGGAGATATTGAAAAAAATTAATTCTTATCATAATAGGATTTGATTTTTCTTAATTTGACTTTCAATTTGATACAGTCAATAACATTTTGTTATTGTATAAGTCATTGAATTTTTGGCGAAAAATGGCTTTCATGAATGAAGAAAAAAAAGATATGATACAAATTTATTACAAATACGATGGAAAAAGTATTAGGACATTGGAAATATATTTAAACTTGTATCTCGAAAGACGACAACCACATCGAATTATGTTCAAGTAATTGGATCAAAATCTCACCGACTTTCGTTCGTTCGAAAAGCAGAGGAAAGTATATGCAGACCGAATGGACCAGGAAACTAAAGAAAATTTGATGAATGAGGTATGTATGAGGTAAGTTAGACACTGTGTCCTTTTCAATAAAAATTAATAATTTGGAGATAAACACGAACCCAGGGAAATCTACACGTCAAATTTCTTCCGAAATTAATATTTGTCATACAAGTGCTTGGAGACAACTCGAAAAAAGCGGTTTAAAATGTTGCAAACTACACATATCTCAAAAATTGCATCAAGGTGATCCCGAAAGACGATTAGAATTTTGTAATTGACTAATAAGAAGACCTGATTTTCCTGTTTCCCTGGAAAAGTAATTTGGACAGATGAAAACACTTTTACGAATTGTGGTATATTCGACCAAAATAACGAACACATTTGGAGCATAAACAACCCCAGGCAGTTCCGAGAGATTCGACCTCAAGTGCGATTTAGTATTAACGTGTGGGCAGGAATTTACAAAGATAGAATTTTGAGTCCTCATTTATTTGACGGAATTCTGAATGAAGAAACGTATCCATAGTTTTCAATGTCGATTTTCGAAGACTATTTGGATGATCTACCTTTGGCTAACTATAACAACATCTGGTTTCAACATGATGGTGCTCCACCGCACACTACCAGACGAGTATATAATTACCTGACTGAAAGGTTCGTTGATAAATGGATAGGGAATAATGGGTTGGTGAGGTGGCCAGCAAGGTCTCCAGGCTTAAGTGTTATGGATACATTCTTATAGGGTACATTGAAAAATAGAATTTATGGTCAGTGGGAATATCAAAATATTGAGGACCTTCAATACAGCATTGTTAGAGAGTTCGGAAGATTGAGAAGGAGGAAAATTATTCGTGCAGTGAATAATATTCGAAGAAGGACGCAGGTGTATCATGAACAAGGCCAGCATTTTGAGCATTCGCTGTTATTTACGTTTGTCTTTACATTTTAGTTAATTATTGTTATTTGTTCAAAGTTCTATTTTCATTGAAAAGGACACATTGTCTAAATTACCTCATTCACACCTCATTTATCAAATTTTGATTGTTGATTCTGTCTCCGTATTTTTCATTGGTTTTTCAAACGAATCAAACTCGATGAGATTTTGATCCGTTAACTTGAACATAGTTCGATGTGGTTGTCGTCTTTCGGAATACAAGTTTGAATACATTTGCGATGTCCTAACACTGGTTTTATCGTATTTGTAAGAGATGTATAAGCTATTTCTGTTTTCTTCATTCGTGAAAGCAATTTTTCGCCAAGAATTCAATATCTTGAACAATGACAGAATTTCGTTGAGTGTAACAAATTGAAAATCAAATTTAGAAACATCAACGTCAAAGCCTATTATGATGAGAATTAATTTTTTTCAATATCTCCAATTTTTCTAAAAAGAATGATAACTTATGATACATCATTGAAAAGGTAAAATCTGATTCTATTTAAAACAGAAAGAATACAATGTAGCGCCCATGAGAAAGAATAAAGGTAATGATGGTGGCTGGAAGACGAAACGTCGGATAGCAAAGCTGAAAATACCTTTATGTAGCAGGAAAAAAGTGGCAATTTGGAAGTGCATCTTATTTTCGAATCCTTCGAAAAATGAAGCCAGAAAAAAATAAAAAAGATTTTCCGAAATTTATGTTTTTTCCAGATATCTCCGGATATACCCGGAATTTCAGAACTTTCCCAACGGCATATTATTAGTCAGGTAAATGCGCAAATTTGCCCTAATTCAACTATCTTCGTATCTCTCATGGTTTCCGTGATCCCAATGGTGAGGATCGAATCTAAAATACCCTGTATAAATGGTAGACTGTGAAAATTTGACTGAACTATTTACTGATGACAAGTGATCGTCGGTTATGAGCAATGGCATTGTAATATTCTCGAAATTTAAAGAGTTTGTATACTACATACGCGTATTTTTCTTTTATTCAAGTATTTTACGCGTCATTTCAGAAAATCAATTTTTCGTTTCAATCATAGTCTTGAATTTTCTGGAGACGAATCGATTCAGTATGTACAGGACTGTGTATACAGTCATGGCATAACAGTTTTGAAAAATATGTGATTCGGATTTATCCTCTACTGAGAAGAGGGAATATTACATCAAAACAAGCCCAATAAAAATAATTTCATTCATGATTTTGTGGAAGCACTTCATTATAAAGTTGTACGTTGATTACGTTGACAGTCTATCTCAATAACATTACACAAAACTTGGAACTCTGGAGTTCGAGGTTATGTTTCGTTGATATATCATAAAATAATTGAAGATCATGATTCACGGTCCAGCATTGACATTTTGGAACACTATTTGAAATACAGATATTAGAGAGTGAAAATTGATGACATTTACAGCATACCACTCGAAATAACAACGCAGGGAACAGTTCTAGCCCCAATCCTTTTTCGTGTGTATATCAACTCGATAGCAAGAATTGAAGATTTCCAACGATATCTTGTTTCATACGCTGACGATACAGCAATTTTGTTTACTGATAATAACTGGGGTAATCTATTCGATAAAGCTGAAAAGGGTCTTATAAAAATCTCACAATGACTAAGTTATGGCAAGTTGTCTCTAAATACGTCTAAAAGTAAATCTATAACATTTTCTACAAATGTCGACTTACAACCAAACAGAAATAATATTATGGTCATAACAAAATATGCACTCAACCAAACTGCAACTGTCCATCTATTCAAGAAACAAAAAAAATATCTTGGCGTAATTGTCGATCAATACCTGAAATGGGACGACCATGATAAATATATAAACAACAAAACTAGGCAATTAATTCGAAAATTTTACATTATTAGGTACATTTTAGACAATCGAAACCTAAAACTCATATATACAAATTCAATTGAACCATTATTTAGATACTGTATAGTAATATGGGAAGGATCATATAATAATGCATTACAAAATTTGAAAACCACTCAGAAATGTATACTAAAAATAGGTTTCAAAAAAAAAACAAACGTTACTCCACTGATAGGAATCACGAAGACCTATAGATATCTTTAATATTGAAAAAACTACTTATGCACCAATGCTTGCTATATATGCATGAAATAACAAAACCAATTATGAATCTCAACAAAACGATTACAACCCGATTCATCATGAACCAATCGATTGATATATCGTTATTTAGAAAAAGTCACTCCCAAACAAAAAAGTTTTTTTTATATAGGTCCGAAACTATATAACCAACTGCCACTTCAAATAAAAGAAATATATAAACTTACTTCCTTTGAATACCAAGTAAAAAAATGATCAATGAAAACAAAATAAACAAAAAATGAATGAATAAATGAAAATAAATGATAAAATGAAAAAGCACTCCTTAATTCTGCTCATTTCTACTCAATTTTACTCAAAATGCCTATGAATCATTCATTCGCCAAAGTTTTTATACAATAAATTTAAAAAAAATCAAATTTTTCAAATCCCTAGACATGATCAATTTGCTCCCCTCCAAACATCAAAGCATTAAAATTATAAAAAAAAGTATCTTTCCTCGCGCAGAAATATGCACCACAAGCATTTATGCTATGTTATTTCTGTACAGGATTATACACATAATTTGTAACAACTATATAAATGGTGAAAATGACAATTATAGAATGAATGAATAAAGTTTGACTTGATTTTATTTTGATTTAAATTATATCACAACATTGAATAAACTCTTGACCAAAAAATATATTTATAACTGTTGGGTATTTCGTCAGCATAGAGCAGAAAGCGGTAATTCTTTACCAGAAGTTTGAAGTATATTAATGGCTCAAGCAAGGATCCTTCTGTTACTCCGATTATCAAAGGCAAACCTTTCTATCCTCATGGAAACATAGGCTTATACGACCGGAGTCACGATTGAAGAGAACAAAATCCGGGCTGGTAGGCTGTGGTCGAAAGAAACCTAAAGTACTCGTATGTGTATGCACATGAGTTGACTGCAAGGACGACTAACAGTCGTTGCTGAGAACTTTCACTCAAATAGCTCTTGATGAGAATCCAAAATAGCTGTGAGTCTGTTACAGAGTAGATTGTTCGCAGAAGTATCGAATTCTATGCTCCAATTTAGGAGAATGAGGAAAGTTCATTTGAATGTGGTTGACAATGGTAACGCGTAAGGAAATGGTGCCATTTACTCCATTTTCATCAAAACAAGTCAATACAATAATGCATCTCAGAACAGGCAAATTCTAATTACAGGTGTAAGTTAAGAACGCTATTTATTTTGGAAACTGCTCATCGAAAATTAAAACGTCAGGGTATCATTGGAGGCAGAATTGAACGCCAATCACAGTGATGTGCCACTTGACACCCCGTCCCATTTAATATTCTAAGGGTAACAACTACCCCTCGTTGGGGGTTGATTTCTTATATCATTTACCGGAAGAAGAAATTTTGATGTCCTTTTCAACTTCTTTCATTTTTACCTTTATTTAAAATATTTGCAGTATCATCATAAGTGTATGGAATATACAATGAATGGATTGTATACAGTGCTTTCATTTCAAAACTTCCCACCCCTAGTACTTCCTTTAGCAGGTAGAATTTGCCGTAGGCAAAAAACACGTCAATGTGGATATCGAGGGTGAAGTTTAAAACCAGTGCCAGTGGTATTTCAGGTTTAACCCCTCTTACCCCTAGCTACCCCTACTTAATAATTTTAAATGGCACCCCCTATCTTGTAACACATCATTTCAAAGATCTTAAAAATGCTCACCTAACCCCGTTTAGAAAACTGAAATTGTTTGATCCGTTCTCGTGAAATAGGGCAAAAAGAAAATTAATTAAAATAAAAAATGAAATAACAGCTATTGCAATTGAATAACTGTACCTTACTTTATTAGGGG
>WOGR01005729.1:0-13585 GCA_015342045.1 Leptinotarsa lineolata | reverse complement strand
CATGGGACTGATAATATATTTTTCCTTATAAGAACAGGTTTGCAGCTATCACGATAATCCATATCAAAAATCAGTCATTATGCGTTTTTGAGCAACAAATATTCTATTAAAATCTCTACCGCATCCCCATGCCATTACATTTAAGGAAATATGCGGATATGCCATTGCAAAATATGTACTCAAGATATTTTTTATCTACAAGCAATTTCATTTGTTTAATCGCGAAAAATGCTGCATTTAGTTTTTTGCAAACCCCATTAATATGCAGATCCCAGTTCAAACAGTCATCTAACATGGTGCCTAGAAATTTCACATCATGTGACATAGCTATTCTATCAGTAATATCAACTTCATATAATCATATATATGTCAACACCCAGTATACTCCAGAGCCACCAAGGCTTAGAGGCTATCATTTCAAATGCAATACGCTCCTGAAATTTTCCCTGTATGATTCTCGAATAACATAACGCCGGTTATATTATTTCGGAAACCACGAATTTATATGAAAATGTAACATATTGTAAGGGGGATCCGTGCGCCTTATGTCCTCGTAATTCTCGAATGTCTTTCCCTTTTGTTTCTAGAATGCGCTATTTCATTTTAGATGACTAAAGCAGAGAAGCATGAAATGGGAGAAAGTATAGTTGGATGTCACTTTCTAAACATATATACAAAAATCCGTCAGTTATTTTCATCAAAAGTTACAACATAAACTAATATATTCATTGATCTTATTGAACCATGATCTTGAGAATAACAACATCCCATCTTCAGCTTAATATTATTATCAAACGATGTTGGTTACCAGAAATTTTTTCAGATTTAAATAAGATGGTTAATCTTGAAGAAATAATGGTTTTCTATTTATATCATGAGAAATCTAAAGAGAAATATCTAAATAACAGTATGGGATTACGAAAACAAAGTTTACTTGAGTAAGCGTTGTTAAACATTTTTGATTTTGAAAAAATTGGGAGATTTTTTATCAAATATAGCGAATTCTAAAGTATCATCTGTCAATACTGGCCGAGATGTAATGACACGGCGGAACATTTAAAAACTTCCTGAAGACAAACACCTCAACATTGATATTTCCAGAAATTTTCCTATTTATCTGCCATATGGCAATTCCAACAACCCTATAAGGTTTGTTGAGTTATTTTTTGTTTATAAAAACGACAAAAAATGTCATTACGACAATGAACATCATTGTTCAGTTAGAATATTCTCATTTAGTTTTCGGTTTCACTAGTGAGAAGGTAAACCACGTCAACAATCTCTAAAATGGTCAATTCTCGTCCATTGGAGGAAAAAATTGAAGCGAATTTTATTTACGGTGTGACGTGTAACTTTCACGAGACCGAAAGGATTTCCAATGAACGTTTTCCGAATCGTTTTATCTGTAGAAAACATTTGAGAGAACTTGTATCCAAATTCACAACTACCGGCAATGTACATTCAAGACAAACTTTCAAGATGGCGCCCAGTCGCCATCTTGAAAGTTTCATCTGTCAATTTCACTTCAAAATAAAGTATTCATGCATTAATTTAATTATCCCAAATTTCAATTTTTTGAGTTGACCCATTCAAAAAATAAAAGGGGAGGACATTAAAGAAAAGCACTGTATAATTACAGGTAGAAAATAAGTAAAGATTATGTATCAGCCAGGTAGTAATAACGAAATACTAGCAAATAATCAATCGACCCTCATTATGCTAGGTAATAATTCGTATAGGTTTATATAAAAACATTAACATAGCTTGTGAGGAGTAGTCTTGGTCATCTCCAGATGATGCTAACATAGTTAGCAAAACGCACATTGAGAGGCAGCAACTTTGTTCTGGTGAAGAAAATGTGTTTTAAAAGAATATTTTCTTAGTTGATTTCTATAATAGGGTTGGTACCACTAAAAATTGGCTGCTGCTTCTCTTCAAAACTTATATTGAAAAAAAATTATGCATAAATGAATGAAATATATACATAATTTTCTCGAACTCTTACTGATCACTCCCTTTGTTTCATTCACTGTGTAGGCACATGCATTCTCTGTTAAATAAAATTAACGTGATATGATTATTAAATTTGCATATATCATTTTTTCGTTTGCTAGAAAACTCTTCAAATATTCTGATTACCTGTATCATTCGCTCATGACACAATGCCAGACAGAGATTATTGTGATGAAAATATTCGAAATAACAATGCAGGGCCATACTCATGAGTTTGCTTTCATGTATTTCAATATGAACCCATTGTTGCCGAAGTACAAGTAACTAGACCTTTTAATAATTCAGAGTTGTTTTGTCTGTAGAATTCAATTACATTACGAAAGGAACGGTGTTTATGGAACTGAGCTGAATTATTTATGTACACCTTTGTAAAAGAACATGGGTCTAAATGAAAGTTAGCACATGGCCAAATAATATCAGAGCCCCAAATAAATAATTAACCATCTCAACTTTTGAAACGTTCTCTGGTATACAATTCCGCTAATATCTGGCTTCACAATGAACCTAGGCTTGTTTAGGGTTTTGGAGCCATGAGGGTTTTCAGTAATTGATCAGATGTGGACAAAAAAAAACCTGATGTAACAATGAATTGAATCAGTATGGCATTTCTTCTCCATTTATGTGCAAAAAAATTGAAGCAAAGGAATAAATAAATAAAAAATATCAATATCATATAGAAACTAAGAAAATAGCCCGTCTGCAACAACTAGTTTCTTTGATGAACTTTGAATTACTGAGTACTTGTTCAAATTGAAGGGGAAAAAAGCTTAATTTTGGGAAACTAACAGAAGAAGGAAGAAAGCTATGTTCAAAATAAACTCTTCACAAATTAAATCGAATATTCGTGTGAATGTCTTTACGTAGGTACTGTCATCGTGACATGAGTAGATTTGTCTCATTCTTGGCATAAAGTCGTAATGTTATGAATGAAATGAGTGCTTCATTTTGTAATATTATTCAGATCGGTGCTGATGGGGTAATGTGACGAGATGTTTCATTTCGAATCTTCAAAATCCGCCATTGAGGATGAATGTGTTCCATATAACTGGAATTTTATGTCGTAACTTTTTCATATATTATATTGTGCAGCGTTCCTATTTATAATATCTCATTCAATGTTTATGAAAAAGTGGTTGTGTTGGAAGAGCATTTTCTTTCAGTTTGATTCTGAAAGTAACTTATATGCGTGATCCACATATATTTGTGAAGAGTTTATTCTGAACCTTATTTTTTTCTTCTCTCCTTTGGAAGTTTCCCAAAATTTTTTATTGAAGATAAATACATGAAATATTCATATAAAATTGCACTTTTGAGAAATGTTTCTCAAGGTTTTTCTAGGTTTCGGGTGAAAACACTCATTTTCAATTCAAGATTACTATTCTGGAGATTTCCAATAATTGATAAATGTGTATCTTATATACTTATTAGTAGTAATTCAAAATTCAAAAAGTAATACAAATTATGAAACAACAACAAAAAAAATTAATTAGCGCTCCGGGGCGACTTGATTGATTCCAGTGGCGCATTTGCTTTTTCAGCTGCAGAAAAACCCGGAAAAATCTGCAGCACCACATCATCTGAAGATTATCAGTGTCATTATAAAATTAACTGGTGCCTCAGCTATACTTGTTTTATAACAGTCAGTTAGTTCTGCGCAAATACAGTTGGCAATACTGTTGATCATCACCCATTAAGAGTTCTATTTTCAGATGATTCAACAACAAGCTTTACACGGACTGGTTATCAGTCCTAGCAAAAACGCTAGTTGAAGTTTCAGAAAGTCACATACATTTTTGATAACTCTTGAACATGAACTACAAACTAAATTAGTGAGGATTTTTCCAGCAAAAGATCTACGAACACAAGACGCGATAAACTGTTTGGAATCATTCAATCCAGAGCGGTCAGGAGTATTGAATCTGCTATTTTCCTATTCACGAAGATTATTCAACAAGAACCCCAAGAATTCGGAACAATCCTCTTGTCCTGAAGAGTATCTAGGGTACTTCAAAGACTCTAGGAAATCGGTTGATGGGAAAAATGATACATTCCTACGAAACTGCAGCTGCATGAACAGGTGTTTGAGCTTGGTGAATAAGGAGGAAACATTTTCGTTCTCGTTCATCGTTAAAACGTCTATCTTTAAATTCTTCGTCATGAACAACACTTGTAGAAGTGTTTCCTTAATTATCTAAACCAATTTTCGTCGCAAGATTTTCAGGACAACTGTCTACTGATTCGCAAGGAAGAACAGGTTCCACAGAATCTTCATCAGAACCACTTCTTAAGGTGCAATCGATCCTTCTAAGTGATGAAGGGTTTCGTAGAGGGATCGATTCGGCTTTTGCTCCACGAAGCACTTAAATAATTATAATCTTCATTTAAGATGATTTTCCTTTTGTTTTCGGAAGGAATCATTCGTTTGGGAATTGAACTGGAGCAAGGAAGAGAAGTAACATTGTGGTAGAAAATTCCAAATAGTCCTTCGATTAAACAAATCTACAGTGTTCAATGAACTATACCGATTTCAATTCAACCAACCCGCGACTTAATTGAATAGAAATAAATCTCGGTCACGTAGGCTGATTCCATTCATCACGTCCGAACTCTGATTAAAAGTAATCTGATGAATTTCATCTGTTTTCTTTCTATGCTGCTCAGAATTAATCAACTTGATTCATTGCTTTTTCAGGCTGCACTACTGCATTTATATTGCGTTTCAACACCGCACTGAAGATATAATCGTGAAACACGAGCGTTGCAAATGTGCTGAATAAAAAGCAAATTAGCCGTTTTATCGGGTTAGTGTGGATTTTCTTTCAAGAAAATCGATAAACATTTTTCATTAAAGCTTATTCTCCATAAATATATGAGAGATGGAAAACCTCTAATTATTATAAAAACTAAGATCATCTACAGACGTTCTTCCAAATGCAAATCAGAAGATGATATCTGAAACAACTACCTCCGTTTATGGAAAGATTTGTTGATAATCTGCACATTTTCCTAAAAGTGTTTATTGTTCTCATTGTATATGATTCACAGGTGAAGAAAAATGAAGTACAAAAAAAGTAAGAAATCAACCAGTAAAATTGGGGGTTTGAAAATATAATTGGATCGATTCATAATCACAGTTCTTTGCCATTTTGGATTCTTCATGAAACAAAGTAACGTTATCCTTGCTTTCTTCATTTGTGATACTTTTCAATTTTGGTTTTATTCGGCATTTCTTTAATTCTCTACGATTAAGTAAACCAATGTTTTTTTGTTGTTTGTTTTGAGGAAAAAATGCATTGTTGTTTTGATCGATTGTTAGCCCAGACGAATTATGATTTGACAACGCAAAAAATTTGAATGGCATTTTCTTCTGGAATTCTTTGGGGGGGTCGCTGGAAGTTTAAATTTGAGTTCTCGGGGTAACAGACCTGTTGCGTCATCCTAATCTTGAATTTAAGGGTTGATTTTGATCATTGAGTAACTCGTTCATCTTCTATTTTTCACGAAAAATAGTCTTCACAAAAGTTGTTTGGAATTAAATTTCCTGCAATTTTGGTTCCCATCAATTTTTTTCTAGGATACATATTTTTTGATTTATAGGTACCCGAAAAGAGGAGGTGAATTTTTTTTAGGAACAACTCGTTTCAATTTTACGAAAAAATTGAAATGAACCAAGTTGTATAAAATTGAGTTTTCTTTAATTTTGGTCCTTATCAATTTTTTCCTAGGATCGTTATTCTTCTATTTATACCTGAAAAGATGTGGGGGTGAACCTAAGTATTCTATTATCGGGATAATTATTGATGTTTTCGTATTTTTTTTGTTTTTTTGTCAATTGTCTTCGAAAATTTTACCAAAATTTGATGTGTTGATAATGTAATTTGTTACAATTATGATGCCGATTTTTTAAGGTCCATATTTTTGGGACGTACACTTACGGTAAAGGAAAAGAGGGGTGTAAAAAATCAGTTTTTCGAATAGTATAACTTTTAAGATTGAAAATAAACGTGATAATACAATGATAAGATTACCTCCCCTTCTTTTCTCGGGTATAAATAGATTCTACGAAAAAATTGTTGGGGATCAAAATCGTAGAAAATTTAATTTTATACTTTTGTCATTACTATTTTTCGGGTAAAATTGAAAATAAGCGTGATAATACGATGATAAGATTTCCACCGTCTCTTTCTACGAAAAAATTGATAAGGGCCAAAATTGTAGGAAATATTATTTTATATAACTTTGTTGATTATAATTTGTCTCGTGAAATTGAGAATAATTGTGATAATGCCATGATAAGATTTTACCCCCTCCTTTTCTCGGGTATGAATCGAAAAATAATGATCCTATGAAAAAATTGATGAGTGCCAAAATTGTAGAAAATTTAATTTTAAACAACTTTGTTCATTTCAATTTTTCGTAAAATTGAAAATAAACGAGTTGTTCCATTAAAAAATAATAACCCTCTTTTCTGTTATGAATCGAAAAATATCGACTCCAGAGGAAAATTGATAAAAACCAAAATTGTAAAAAATTTATTTTAAACAACTTTTGTCATAACTATTTTTCGTGTTAAATTGAAAATAAACGAGTTATTCAATGAACAAAAATCAACCCCTGAATTCAAGATGGTGGAGGACGCAACAAATCTGGTAACCCGGTCACTTAAATTCAGACTGTCAGTGACCCCCTCCTCTAAAGAGTTCCGAGAGAAAATTGACATTAACAATGTTTGCGTTGCTGACTTATTCGACTGGGTTATGCAACCTACGTCGACTACGTCATTGACTATATCTTCCCACAAAAATCCTCACGATTTATACGGTTTCAATAAAGGCGTTTATCAAACTGTCTGGCAGTAATGGAACGTTGAAATTTATTACTACCATCTCAGTGATGACGATCATCTCAATCTTCACAGTTTCTCTCATGAATCAAAATAATCAAAAGAAATGAAAGTAAATCAAACCTTATTGCGAATGTCTGTATGTCTGATGACTTTCTTTACACTTTCAAGTTAATAATTTTATTATTCTTTCGGTGCATGATAAATACATTATTATTCGAATTTAAAGGGGTACAT
The DNA here is from genome assembly GCA_015342045.1 of Leptinotarsa lineolata. Lineage (NCBI taxonomy): Eukaryota > Metazoa > Arthropoda > Insecta > Coleoptera > Chrysomelidae > Leptinotarsa > Leptinotarsa lineolata. Next base: position 6,492 of record WOGR01005729.1, on the reverse strand, counting down.
TTTTTGGTGAGATTTTTGGAGAAAAAGCGTTTCGGCTTTCTTCTTCTCCATATTCAGATATATTCCTAGGAACCCTGCAAATATAATTGATATACTCAAAGAAAAGAACAGATATAGGAGATTCCCACATTTTTTGTATCAAGATGGAGTAGTAGAAAGCCAAAAACTTTCTTTCCCAAAAAATTTATCACTTCTATATAAAATATAACCCCTTCAATTTAATTAAGCAAAGTCTCTTTTAGAGACAAATATGTACAAATAAGGAAAGAGTTGATAAATCTGATTGAATTAGAAGAAAGTAGGTATATAAATGAAATAAAAAAATAATTATCGAATGACTCAAATGAGTTTTGGAATTATATCAATAGGAAAAAAAGTAGTAAATCAAATCTTGGCATTTATCGACTGCATGGGGAAGAAGTAAAAATTAATAAATCAGCTGATGTATTTGGAAACTTTTTCTCATCAGTTTATGAACCAATCAAAGCAAAGTATGATATGTATGATAAAGTTTTATTCAACATAATGATTGACATTGATAAAATTACAAAATCTGACTATGATAGGGCAATTAAAAAAGCTCAAACCTAATAAATCAGCTGGAATAGACGGAATTCCACCATATATCCCTAAAGCTTTCAACGAGTGGTTGAGGTGAACCTTTACTACATATATTTAAACTCATAATAAAGTGTTTCCTTCAATATAGAAGTCGGCCACAGTCACTCCAATACCTAAGTCTGCAAACTGAATAGATAGCGAAAATTATAGATGCATTTCTTTCATGTGTGCACCGTCTAAATTATCTGAACAGCTGATTCACGATAAATTGTATCATCATGTTGAGAAATATGTTATCCTCCAACAACACGGTTTTGTAGTTGGCAAGTCTATAGTTACTAATTTATTACTTTTTACTAATCGTGCATATGACATATTGGAATCAAAGTCACAATTAGATGTAGTATTCACAGATTTTCAAAAGGAATTTTATAAAGTGGATCATGACGTTTTTCTCAATAAATTGAAAAATTTTGGATTGGCCGATAATTTTATAGAGTTAATAGAAAAATACTAAAAAGATAGGTCTTTCATTCTCAAACACAATGGTAATTCCTCTAAAAAGTTTTGTGTCAACTCGGGAGTACCTTAGGGATCCAATCTTGGACTCCTCCTTTTCATTATGTTTGTCAATGATTTAGCATCGGTATTTTATCACTCAGATTGCTTGTTATTTGCAGATGATTTGAAAATTTTCAAAGAAATAAAAAATGTTAGAGACTGCGTTAAGTTACAAAAAGATATACATAATGTGCTTGAGTAGAACTGTGAAAATAAGTTATTTTTCAATATTAAAAAATGTACAACAATGTTTATATCACGCATAAAATCCTATTGAATTTGAGAGTTTCCAAGAGGTCAAGGATCTAGGTGTAACATACAATAATGTCTTGTCGTTTGCAAATCATTTTCATAGAATTATTAGTCCTTCAAATCGTATGTTGGGATACTTGATGAGACAAACTAAAAACTTTAAGAATAATAATACAATTAAGTGTCTCTACTATACACTGGTTAGGCCTAAATCAGAATTTGCTTCAATAATATAGTCAGGAGAAAGTCGGACAATACTCCAGAGAGTTGAAAAAATGCAGAATAAATTTATGAGATACTTGTATTTAAAAAAATATCACACTAGAGCAGATAATAATACAGTACTAACAAATAATTCAAGAAATGAATTCAAAATTTTGTCTCTGAAACATATACTTACCCTTTGCATGTTGGTTTTTCTCTACAAAATTTTAACTATATTATAAATTCCCCTGAGCTGTTAGCTTTGAAAAAATTTAATATACCTCTTCGCGGAACTCGAACACTAGGTTCAATATATCTCGATTGGTAACAACTACTAGGGCCCCTCTTGCGACCATGTTTCGACACTAGCCAACAACTTCAATGCAATGATTGGACTCTCTCACAAAGTGAATTTAGAAGCATTAGCTTGCATTATATCTTGGATATGAGTGTATAATGCTGTTATGTGTGCTGTTGCTGCGCATTATGCGTTTTTTCTTATTTTTTTTCAATATCAAGTTACAATGTTAGGTTTGATTTATCGAAAAACTCGAGCACCAACTTGACCGTTACCTGCTTGCCTTTGATAATGTCTACCGCAGTAGTAGGCGAAACGACAGGCATAAACCCCGAAAAATAGCTTTGACAGTTACCTCCGGTCGTGAAAGTTTACATTCTCTGATCAATAAAAGTATTATTAAGTTTCACACAATTTTCGTATGAAGATGGAGAAGTGAAAAGGCAATAAGCTGTTATCCCAAGAATATATCTATAACGTAAATTGTTATCTACTACAATCCCGAGGATACCCAAAACTAGTTGCTTTGTTTTCTGACTGAGAATTGGGTTATTGTCTTCTGACAATGCCACTCTGTCTTAACTAGGATATACGTTACTCGTTAGTTGGGATCTTCATGCAATTTACATTTATTATCTAAACATAACAAAGATTAATCTCTAAGATGGGTTGTTTCCACCTACACTGCTTTAAATTATTGTGGACATTAACAGACGCCTAAGCATCAGCATTGTTGATATAACAACTGAATGAGGATGATCGGTTTTATTTGTAAGCTCTTCATTTACTTCACAATAGCTATATTCATCGTTGAATAATTCAGCCACCTGCAAAGTAGTTTATTTATTAGTTTTGTGATTTCTTATTTCAAATTGTTTATTTTCTGATATAATAATGAAATGAACATAAGTGTACGTGACTTACCAGTAAAATATCAAAATCAGTATTTAGGGTAAATGTGGGATAGTTGCCAAACTTTTTGAAATGGACCATCAACATAGAGAAGATGAGAATTTAAAAATATTCAACTTTTGTGATGGTTGGTGTACTTGTTAGTTAACAGAATAATCTGCATAATTTATTACTGTTTGTATTATTTATAGTTAGTACTAAATAAAATAAGTTACTTTATGAATGAAGGTAGATGCCTACTATGTGGGTTAGACGCCTCTATGATATTTTGACTTATGAGATGGTTGCCCTAAGGAATTAATCAAAGAATATCATGATTTTTCAACGTTATTTAATATTTGCTAAATAATACAGTCAAATGAATTCGAAAATTTTAATTAATTATAATTATTATAATTTTTTGATGAAAAATATGCCCCAACTTGACGTTAGATAGCACAATTATCTTTGGTGCTAAATTAAAAACAATAATCACAAACTCTCATTGACCAGTGCCTTGCACAAAATCTCAACTACACTACTCCAATAAATCACCGTATCACATTGAAATTTCAAATAATTTTGTTGGCGTTGATAAAAACTCCTACTTCAAAGTATATGCCATTTGGGAATGTGATATGTTTCAACTGTAGTTCAGTGCATTAGTTTTTATTCGCAAAAATAAAAAAAGAAGCACGAAATGTACCTATTGAATTCGCAAATCTGAACGAATTTGGGACGTATACTTATTCGATACTGTTTACTTGTAATTGTGTGCATTATGGAGCGTTAATCACGAAATTTAACCCTTGATGAAGGTGCCCCAGCAGTAATACTTTTGGGAGAAGGCTAGTTACAGAAGAATTGTTTATCGATTCAATGTGTCTCACACATCCACCACACGAATCTTGCAAATATTCCGTGAAAGAAGCAATCATGCTCGCAGACCAAGGCATGGACGAAATCCAGTAACTACCTCTATTCAGGGTCGATATGTGAGAATTTTGGCACTTCGACAACGGTTTGTTACACATCGAAGTCTACAAATTCAGTTTCAAAACGTTCCTATACAAATCAGTACAGAAACTGTTCGCCAGCAGCTCAGGGAATACAACATAACACCTAGGATTGCTGCCCGGGGTCATCTATCAACTGCAGTTCATCGAAGGGAGAGACTAGTTTTGTTAGAGAACACGTCAGTTGGTTGGAGGCTGACTGGAAACGAATGTTATTCACCGATGAGTCTCGATTTTGTTTATACAATAACGACAGACATGTTCGTGTGTTACGACATCACAATGAACGATATCCTTAATGAAACTTTTCACAAACCACATTAGTTGGTGAAGGCTCCGTTATGGTGTGAGGTGGTATTTCTTTGATCGCACGTACGGACCTCGTAGTCATATACAATGGGTCTGTTACAACTGAAAGGTACATAATGGAGATCTTGGAGCAACACGTAGTACCATTCGCCCCTTATATCGGCCGAAATCTCTTACTAATGCAAGAGAACGCCAGATCCTATCTTGCACAGATAGCCAGAAATAACCTTGAAGAGTTTGAAATTAACACCATGGCATGGCCAGCACGTAGCCATGATTCAAATCCAATAGAAAAATATCTGGGATATCATTGGTAGGCGATTGAGAGAGCACCTGATCCAACCAAACAACCTGGGAACTGGGGAAGGGACTGATTGAGGTTTGAAGAGGACTGGACCAGAATGAAATAAGGCACATAATTTGAGGTTCGGGCCGACGATGTGATGCTGTTATACGTGGTAGAGGTCGAAACACTCGTCTTTGACACTTCTTTCTATATTATCGTCAACTATTTTTCAACAATATTTTCTTTCTAATTCACTTTTTTTCTATGTTACGTTAACCCTTGAGTCGATATAGTTCTACAATTATCTATATTAGGTAGGTTAACTCTGAAGATGTTTCATTTTTTATTTCTCCTCCGACTACAAATAAAATTGATTCATTGAAGTGGTGCGTTGATTTTTCGGAGAAGTGCATATTTTTTTCTTCTGCATATAACTTTTTTATATGTTTTTTTTTCCTTATTCATAAGTTTTTTAGGCAATTTAAAAAATTTTTAAGTAGTTCTGAACACTTACACTGGTTACAATAATCGCCATACATTGTGCAGGTTTGGTGCAGCCAATTTCTACACATCATGCACTGAATCCAGTCTACCTACGATTTTTCATTTAAAAATCTTCGAATCATTCCACACACTTTGTTGTCGCACTCTGAAAAGAGTCTGACTCATTTAAAAGTGTTTCATCGTTTTCATTGAAAATTTTGCCAGTTTTTTTTGTAGTCTGAACATTGCGAACAGGATGCTCAATTGTATTTTGAGTATTCAGACTTTTATTTTGATTTTTTTCTGTGAACCACTATTTCTTGAATATTTGCTTTTTTTGTCCTCCTGTTAACATAAGATTCATATCCTATTAGAGAACCATCAGAATCACAAGTTTTGTCTGAAGCTAATCTCGACCTTTTTTTAGTCAGTTTTTGCTGCTTTTACATGGTATGTTAGGAGTAGCTTTGCCTTTTTTAGCAACAATGTTCTACTTGGAAGTCAGAACTGTAGCAGACTGCAGGGAACGCCCTGTAAATACTTGCTAGGCGTCCCCTGTTTACCTGTAATGTTTCCTCAGTCAAAACATTTCCTTGTTTATTACAGTCGTGATTGCTTGAAGATAAATTAGAAATTAGAAACAAATTTCTGGAATAATAGTCGGATTATATGAGTGAATACCAGCTCTAAACCCCGAAATGGCATTGGAAGGTTCAGTCGCTTGGACCTATACGTTACCAACTAGCCTGCCAGCTACTGACCGACTAATTTTTTTCTTCGTGTGTGAGCATCCAGTTTACGCAGGTTTTTGTGTGGCATGTCTGGAAAACAAGAAAACAATTATTTCATTTCATGATACAATGTAGGATAGGTGACTCAAAGGGCATCTATACTTACTTCGTGGGATAGACGTCCTCTGATTTAACTAATAAATCGTGTTGAGAAATACTGATATAACATTTGAATGTTTGTATTTGATACATAAATAGATTGTAAATACAAAAAAATAATAACTTTATTTAAAGCATCAAAAGTTTCAGGCGCACAAAGATTATAGGTAACCCAAATTTGCCAATCCGTCATTTAATTCGTTTTTCGATGCACAACTCACGACACGTTCGTTCCAAAAAAGTGCAAGGCATTGACTGGCGAAACTGGGGGGAGGCAAACTTTCATTAAAACAAAACACTACGGGTGTAATTTTCGTACAGATCGCTACGCGTTTACTTAGGCATCCCCCTATGGCGTCTATCCCATATTTACCATACTAATACCCAGTCATTATAGTAAGTTCACCTCAGAATTCGAGAAACCCATCTGTAAGTCTGTAAATACTTGTATATCGACACCCTAAAAGTTGTCTCAAAACCTACATATGGTAGGGTGTATGTAACTATTAAATTTCAGGGTCAAAGGTCACAAAAATCGTTTTTTTGCGCTTTTTTTGTAAATATCTCATTTCCTATGGGTTTTTGGCTATTTGTATTTATTATCAATATTGTAGAATACGAAATTCTCTACAAATTTTTTAAAAAATTTTTTATACGGTGAACCGTTTTCGAGATAGAGGGCGGAGAGCGCGCGGTCACAGGATCACTTCAGGTCAACCGGTGCCTCCGGTTGACCTGAAA
>WOGR01005728.1:0-13585 GCA_015342045.1 Leptinotarsa lineolata | reverse complement strand
AACAGTGAAAACAAACAGAACCCTGTAATTAAATCTTGTAAACTATATTGCTATCGCTAGATGTCACTTGAGAGTACCCGTTTGATTGAATTTTTCACATATTAGGGTAATACTCAGAGTGATAACAAGTATTTCATTACTCTGAGGGATAATAGAGCCGAATAAATGATAACGATTCTTGTTGCATTCTCGTTTTGAAAATTAAAATATAGGACTATCGATAGCGCTAAAAAAATATCGATTGTTTTCGATAGTCCCGACTATCGATAGTTGTCGATAGTGCTATCGATAGTTCTCCACCTATACAGTGAGATACCATTGCAACGGTTTGGGCCAACGATTATGGACTTCCATAATCGTTGGGTTTGGGCAGCATGAAGTTACTTTCGGGCTAACGTTTCGTTGATGTGCTGCTGTGCCGGCTGTGCCCGGTTTCAAGGGTGGGAATATAAGGAAAAAATACATGATGACGCTCCTAGGGTCAAAATACTACGGAGGTCGAATAGCTCCACAATCGGATCTCCGGGTGGGAGCTGGTTCGAGGGCATCATCGTGCAAAAGTTATTCCAAAACCACTATTTCTGATAGTCAGCTGGGTCCTTGTAACATCCGTCCACGGGGAAATAGCACGGTAACTGTAGTTGCTAAGAGGTCCACTAGTAACTTCAAAATCGATTTCTGCCACATCAGAGGATTCAATTCAAATATAAACTCAGTGCACCCACATCTGCAAACAAATAGTCCTCATATTCTTTCACTCACAGAAACCAAAGTCAGTGCTTCAACAGACCCCGTCAATTTTCTATATTCCGGCTATGATTTCCACTCCTGATTCATACGTAACTTTGGAATATTAATTTTTATTCGAAGCAATCTCTCCAGTCAATGAGAGGAGATGTTGGAACACCAAAACGTTGATGTTATGTAGTTTAAAATAATATCACAGAAGATCACTAAATTCATATGCAGCGTTTATCAACCACCAAGCGATACACAATATAGGGCACTATTCTCTTTACCTGCAAACACCATTGATTTTCTGCAAATCAATCATCCCAGTGCAGAAATTTTCATATTTGGTGACTTCAATGTCCACAATATCGAATGGCTCCAATTTTCAAATATCAACGACGAACAAGGTCGCGAAGCTAAGACTTTTGCAATAAGCACCAGACTTACTCAGAATATAAATGAGCCAACCAGGATTCCTGACCGTGATGGAGAATATGCTAGTCTTCTGGATCTATACCTAACAACCAATCCAAAAATTTACACAGTCACCGTAAGGTCTCCGTTGGGATCTCCGGAACCACAAACTCATTTCAGTGTTAAGTGAATTACCGATAAATGTTGGAGAACATTCTAAGCCGCACAAAGTTTGTCATTACAGATCTGCTGAGTGGGAGGATCTTTAAAATCATTTCCGAAATTTCCCCTGGCTAGATGTTTGTTTCAGCTCCAATGAGGTATCAACTTGTGCTTTTGAAGTTACGGAAGTTATTCTATCACCCATGGTGGCATATATTCTTTTTTCAATGACACTAACTTCTAACGGCAATAGAGAATTTAAAAATAGTTGTTATTTTAAGATGAATCTTAGAGGCAACATATCTCTTGGCACATTCATGCAGAATATTTCTTAGAAGTGTGATAATAATTATAAATCGATATCATAAGAATTGATTTTATCTATATAATTTTTTTTTCAAATGCTCATTTTTTTAGTTAATGACCATCACTTGAATTCATGAAATATTTTGGTTTATTGAACAAAAAATCAATACAATCCTTTTTTTCAGAGATGTTGATGATATAGACTTATATTCAGGGGCTTTAAGTGAAATTCCAATAGAAGAAAGTTTATTGGGCCCCACCCTGACTTGTGCAATTCTGGACCAATTTTATAGAATAAAGCACGGTGACAGGTTTTGGTATGAAAATTCCCATCCGCCACAAGCTTTTAGTCCTGAACAATTAATGGAATTGAGGAAAACTTCTTTAGCATCAATTATATGTGACACATCTGACGGTTTAGATGTTATACAAAAAAATGTCATGGAGCGAGTTGGACCCAGAAATAGTTACATAGCTTGTTCTGAGTTGGAAAGACCTGATTTTGCTACCTGGAAAGATAACTTATATCACTTGAAAATGGCCGAGTATACATTAGGTGTTGAATCAATAGGACAAGCAGTATGAAAATATATTTGAGAGTTTTTCATTTAGATAAATGGTTAGACATTTAATGAGTTTTATTTTTTCCATTTGAATGATCCGCAACAAACGGGGTTTCTACTAAATTTAAAATCATCTATTCATTTATTTATTCATGAATTCTAAACCCTTTTTACTGAATACAATTTCAAAAAATATAACTAAATGAATATTGGTATACAAAAATACAAAAAACTCGCATAAAAACAATATATAACAAGTCGACGCGGCATTTGAAAATACAATCAACAACAGTCCGAAACGTAATATATGTATGAAAATATCTCTCAGAATGTATTTCTCTATTAGAAAGACGTTCGCAAAATCCACACATTTCACCCGAAATTTTGCCGCTTTTGAAACTAGATTTCAAAAGTAAAGAAATGAAAGTATGTTTTATTTGCCGCTCTTATACACTATGGTATGAAGGAATGCAGCGCAGTTGACAAAATGTAGCTATACTTCTAGTGAATTTAGGAGGAGCTGAAAGTCTGAACGTGGAAAGCAATGAGGGACAGTGAACAATTACATTAATAATATTGAAAAATATCTTCTAACCTTCATCATCCCTTCTGTTACGGAGGGTTTGAACATCTACGAGAGAATGCAGTTATTGATAATTGTATGTGAAATTCCGGATTTTAATGTAGCCAATCTTCTGAATTTTCTTCGAACTTGTTCTAACATACTATGGGTTCCACAAGACTAGCTATTACCTTGACTTTGTTCATGTGGACATCGGTTTTAGGGTCTTCCCAGATTTTGTAAGAGCAAAATGTTCTCATGGATGTATTTGCCTATATTGGATTTATAAATCGATTGAGAAATCAACCAAAACTAAATGTTAAGTGAAGCTTACTACAATATAATAGTAAAAACCGCAACAGGCAGACATGAATTCTAAAAATTCTCATTTTGGGTCCTATTGCGTTAATGAAGACTCCAATAATCGTTTTTATGGAATATATTACATGTTCAAATGATCATTTTAACTTTTATTAAATGTAATGATTTTGAGTATCCCACCGATACAACAAATTAAATAAAGTCATGAATCAATATAGTTATATGTTTGGATTTGATTGTTAAATTCAACCAATTAGACACTTTGAAGATTTCAGCAAAATACTGAAAAACACTTTGTTCTACACCAAAACTTTGATTTGCTTTCTAACGTCAAACATTGAACCAGATAGCCAATCTGTGTGATAATGATCATCAGTTGTTATCATCTCATGTTGACGCCAAAAAATGGGAGATTTTTTTCAAATTCGAATCTTAATGTGTAAATTCCTGTAATTTTTTTAATGATAAGTAAATGAGCAAAGTATTTCTATGAATAAAGGTGAGTACATTTCTTCAGATTTTATATAAAGATCTACGAAAATTAAAAGGGATTACAAACTTCCACAGTTGAAAATAGAAACTGTTCATGCACGTTTCAACTACACATTTCAATATATTTTGTAAAACTGTTGCCGCAACTTTGATGGTGTGGTCAGTTCATGGGTTTTTCCAGATTTTTTAACAGCAAAAAGTTTTCCTGCATATGCCTCTTCTTGATGTATAAAAAAACCATTTTCAGACTATAAGCATAGTTCCAACTCGGATTTTGTTCTCTGTAATGAATTGAAAACAAGAGCCCAAACACAACGCGTTTATGATTCAACACTAGAAAGCGCTGTTTCACCCACCATAGTTCTCATCAGTGTTGCTAGGCTGAACCACAAATGCATCGCTGGACTCAACTGTCCTTGAAGGACAAGCCTTCCTGAGTAATTGGTAGCGATGACTTCTCGCTTTCTGTGGGATCGGTAAAGAACTCAATTCTCGAATATCAAAGATAAACGAGGCTCCACAAGGCGGTCAGTTGCAAAGTCAAGCTTCGATATTGACCGCTGTCTAGATCATTCCACCACTGTAACTTTTACTGCAAAGCAAGGCAGTTTTGCAACTGACCGTCTTGAGGAGCCTCGTTTATCTTAGATATTTGAGGATTGAGTTCTCCGTCAATCCCACAGATGCTGTCTAATAACACAGACAATATAATAAATTTATTATATTGTCTAAAGAAAAATTATTGTTGACAAAGCTTACATGGGTTACAAAACACAAAATAAAATTTAAGAATATTGTCCTAGGGGTATGGAAAATAAACAAATGAAACGTAAAATCACAAAATGTTTGAGTAAACAATGAATTGGCCAGATTTACAAACATATACATGGAAGAATGCACTAAAAAAACAATGTAAACAGGTGAAAATAATGAGTTAAAATTGATCATTATGAAACTCATAGCCAAATTATAATAAAGCCGTGATAAACCCTCAAAAGTTGCAATGGAAGCTCGAATAGATTTTGGACCTAAGCTGATCAAACTATAAATATAGTCTGAACGATATACTAGTTCTTTAATTGCTTTTCTGTATTGTTCAATACCAGTATTTGTTCCTTTGCTGTAAGTAGCGAGGAAGATGGTTATGCATCTTCAAACCATTGTAAAATGACGAATCCTCAATCAGGAAATTGCTAGGAATAGGCACTTTCAAATTATTTGCTTGCTCTTGCGAGTTATATTGTGAGAGGTTGTGGACACAAGTTTCACTGAATGTTTTGTAACAAAACACACACAGTCTTTAGAACGGCCACATTTTTCATCTGGAAACAGTTACTTGAACGAGTCATGAGGTTCGGTCTTATATATGTACAAAAAAGTCTAGTGAATTGGGACTAACTTTTTGAAAATCATAAGCCATTCTCTCATTGAATATATGCACACTATTGCTAAAAAATTACCACCAACTCCTCAATATATGATGATAAAATTGGACCCAGAACCAATTTTTCTCTTACTCTGTATTAGAATACACCACAAATATGTGGATTTGTTGGTTCTGGAATCCAAATTGATTTGCCAATTTTCAGGATATGAATACTATTATTTCCCAAAGTACAGCTAACCGGTACGAACAAAATAAGGCGGTGAATATACTAAGCCATTGACCCTAATGTGAAACCTGCGACTGGCAGATACACGACGGAAACAGCCAAATCAACTAATGCTGCGCAGAAAGCTGAAGTGAATTTGGATTCGTCTTCAATTTGGAAGATTCGTCGTAAATTATTTCCCACTATGAAAAGCAGAAATTAATTTCATTTGGTCGGTACGACCAACCGATAGGCCGGTTGGCGGACAAGTGCAAATTTGTCTTACTCATATCTAACATACTAATCACTAAAACTCCACAATTGTAATTTCCTGATATCACCTGAGGTTTACGTCCGATCATGGCCATCTAGGTGTAATTTCAAAAGTGACTCTAAAAAAATCAAGTAGGCGTAAAAACTTTCGAAAATGTCACATTCGTATCCAAAATTGTTTCAAAAATCCAAAAATGTTACAATACACAGGGTGTTCCATTTAAAAATTTAGAACCGGAGCCTTTTCTAGTGAAACCGGAAGTGAAAATATATGAAAACTCTCCTCTTCACTTACCACTTACCTATACATATCGTGTCAACGAATCAATGAAAAATAAAATAGTTTTTGGATAATTTTAAAGGTATTTGAATAATACGATATTATAAAAGAAAATATCATAAACTTTATTGACTTTCAATATAAAAATCATTTGGATTTGAAATATATCTCAATATCAAGCTGCTTGCCTTTTTTTCCAACTACACTTATCCAAGAAATTAACGCACCACTTCAATGAATCAATTTAATTCGTAATCGGTGAATAACACTCGTTTCCAGTCAGCCTCTAACCAATTTACGTGTTCCCTGGCAAAACGTAGTCTCTCCCTTCGATGGTCTGCAGTTAATAAGGACCCCGGGCAGCAATCCTAGGTGTTATGGTTGTATTCCCTGAGTCGCTGGCGAACAGTTTCCGTATTAATTTGTATAGCATGCACGTTTTGAAACTGTAGACTTCGATGTGTAACAAACCGTTGTCAAAGTGCCAAAATTCTAAAATATCGTTACTGAATAGGGGTAGTCACTCGATTTCGTCCTTGCCCTGGTCTGTGAGTATGATTGCCTCTTTCACGGAATCTTTGCAAGATTCGTGAATCGACGAAAAATTCGTCGGTAACTCCAGCCTTCTCCCAAAAGTATTACTGCTGGGGTACATAACGGATTAAATTACGTGATTGACGCTCTATAATGAAAACAATCAAGAATCCTTTTCAAGTAAACAGTATCGAATAAGTACACGTCCTGAACTCGTTCAGATTTGCGAACTCAATAAGTATATTTCGTGCTTCTTTTTATATTTTTGCGAATAAAAACTAAAGCACTGAATCATAGTCGAAACATATCACATTCACAAATACCACCACAAATGGCATATACGAGGGGTTTGCCAAATATAACATTGTAGTAGGAGTTTTTATTAACGCCAACAAAATATTTTGAAATTTCAATGGAGTGCGTTAATTTATTGGAGTAGTGTACTATGTTATAATACAAAGTTTTTGGGAGGAAAGTATTTCACAGAATTTCCTGCAACAGGTACTCATACTTACATAATGTTTACTTGAAATTATAAAAATACAATTAAAAATATGAGAAAATAATAATAACAATGGACGGAATGTATACCACTTCAATGTAAAATATTAGCACAAAAAGTTTGTATAAAAATCAGATCTTTCCTTGAATATAAAAAATATTGTCAAAACAAAACTAATCAAAAAATATCGATACTATCTACATTAAAAAGTATCATAATTGTTTAAGCAGAAAATGTACTGCTATCGAAAAAGTAACCATAAATATGCTAATCCTTATGCTGATAGCTGTGCTTCGAAAAAATTGCGGCTTACCTGAAAATAAAAAAAGTAAATAAGAAACAATTGCACTGACTTGCAATCATACATGAACCTAAGAAAGTTGTTTCAACGCACCCATTTGGAATACTTTCTCCGGTGAACTCATACGACCATCACCGCCATTCGAATATGCAAGAACTCTCAATTTATATGTCTTTCCAGGAGAGAGATTTGTTACATATCCTTCTAATTTCCCACCAAAAGGAATTATTGTATCATTGGCGGTGCTGAGGTCTTGTTCGCTTTCCCAAACACGAATCTGAAAATAAAATCATCAATACTTCATCTTCATTCCGAAAGGATTTCTGAATTACATGATTTTCAACACTATGTACTCAGTATATCGAACTTCAAGTTCAGATAACCATATATAATTTTTTGATGCATCAAATTTTTGGCCACAGGGTTTCTATCTAAACAAAGCATCCATGATCCAACACCATACAACGCTATTTTAAAGTCTAATCAATGGTGTTAAGCTGAACCACGAATGCATGGTTACTCTCAACTATCTTCAAAGAATAAACCTGGGTAAGAAAAGGCGATGACATATCTTCTTATGAAGACGCCATCTATCCGATGGGTTATCTTTGATATTCATGGATTGAGTTTTGTATCAATTCCATAAAAGGAACTATGAATTCATATTTCAGCCTCCAAACAATTATGGCAGGTATTGGATCACCAATACTGTGTTTGTGGGCTCTAGTTACAAATAAAGTTAACATTGAGTGAAAGGATACAGTAATTTTGGGAAAGCAATTTTGTGCCTGAATGGCATCACCTTTTACTCCACTTAATTAATTATTTCAATGTTGTAGATTCTTTCAAGGTAGCCAACATGTTTATTCCTACATTTAGGACATTCCCTCGTAATTTTTTGTATTATGTTAGCAATTAATTTAACTATCATTCATATTATTATAATATGTAAATAAATTTGTTTAAAATCAATAATTGAATTTGTCATGTAAAAACTATTCGAATGACATATAATCAAATACTACAAAAATTAATAAGTAATAAGAACAAATACAATATCAGCATCCGATAAATCAGAAGACTGATAAATTTTAACAGTGTTTATTCAGCATAAATTGAAAGCCGGGAAAAAAAGACCATTTGCGCTTTTTGTGAAATTTATAAGAACTGATGGAACACCAACAATCTGGAGAGTTGAAATTTAATAGTGATAGGCACTTGACTTTTTGTTCACAATACTTAATTCAAGACTTTTGAAATTATATATACAAAAAAAGTAACCATTTGTATACTGAGAAATGTATGATGTGAATGGAACTGGGCGATACGTGAAGAAAATCCACATCAAAATTTACTAATAAGATTTAACTTGATTTCTACTATAAGTATAAACTTTATCGACCGGAGATAACTGTGTCAATACTATTTTCCGGGTATTTGGTGGCGATGAAGTAACGGTCGAAGTACGCAAGTTGTTCTCAACGTTTAAACTGCAATGTTGGTATTTGTCTCCGGTTTTATATAATCATTGGTGGGCGTGGCTTCGTTTCTCTCAATTGGATTAAATGATCTTGTTTGTGTACAATTACGGACAGGTAGTCAGATATTACTAATGTTCATTGCATCTTTCTTTCTATTGAAATTATCCGTTTTTGAATTTCTATTGCCTCTCTTTATATTCTTGGACAGTAACTTTGAGTTTTATCGAGTATTTGTGTATCTTTGAATGAGATAATGTGAGTGCCTCTTTTGAGAGTATGATCGGCTACAGCTGATTTGTCGGTTTGCCCTAGGCGACAATTTCTTATGTGTTCAAAGAGACGGGTACCTATACTTTTTTTTGTGGTTCCAATGTAGACTGACCCGCAGCTACAAGGGATTCGGTATACCTTGGGTGTCCTTAACTGAACTTAGACTCTCTCTGATAGTCTAAGGTCAGTTAAGGACCCCAGAGATCCCTGCTGCAGGTCAGTCTACATCGGAACCACGAAAGGAAGTATAGGTACCCGTCTCTCTAAACATAAGAGAAATTGTCGCCCTGGACAAACCGACAAATCAGCTGTAGTCGAACATATTCTTAATAGAAAGGAAGAGGCGATGAACATTAGTAAAATCTGGCTATCAAAGACATTTAATCCAATTAAGAGAAACGAAGCCACGCCTATCAATGATGATATAAAACCGGAGACAAATGACAACATTGTAGTTTCTGCGATGAAAACAACTTCAGCACTTCGACTGTTACCACATCGCCTTTGATAATGTCTACCGCAGTAGTATACGAAACGTCAGGCATAAAAACCTGCAGACCACAGCCAAAAAATCCGGAAAACAGTTTTGACACAATTTCATTACAAGGTTTACAAAACCGCGACACGTGTTTCGCTATACAATAGCTTTCTGAAGCAAAATATATCTTATTCATTAGTTAGTTAAACTGTATAAGATGAAAAATTCAATTATTTCTCAATTACCTTGTAACCTTGCAGTGGTTCTTCTTCTTGCGAAGGTTGCACATATCGCCAAACAACCCTGACTGTTGAAGGGTTGATGCCAACCACAATTACAGATGAAGGTGGTTTCTGAGGAGCTTTCCTATAAGTTCGTTCTGGAAACAGGTCAAAGTTAGTTTGATTAATAAACAATAAAAACTTGTTCTTTCTCACCAATATATCTTTCACTCTCGGGACCTTCTCCAGCCGCATTGTATGCCATAGCTTTGACTAAATAGTACGTATCAGGCTGAAGACCAACAATAAGTGCCCAAGGTCTGGTGGTTCTTGACAAATAATATACACTATCTCGTTCATCAGAATCTTTTTTCCAGTATTTGATCTAAAATGAAAAAACAAAATTGATGTTCTTTGGAACTAACCAGTTTCTCAATTCTTCACATATAGTCAGTGGGCATACTTGAAGACTGAATCATATAAAGGAACAATTTGTTCAGGCCAGTCTCAAACTCTCTACACTCTAGGTTATTCGACATCTACAGTGTAGGGTCGAATAACCTATCAGAAAACAACTACTCCCCTGGCTAATACCACGAAGGGCGTTGGATTATATCCGACAGTTGTCAGTGCAGGAATCTTCACTGAAGTTTTTCCTGTTGCTTCAACTGCCGGAATCGATTTTCAATTATTGAACGGGCACACTTTCTGACCGGTTTCGGGCTATTTGGCCTCTCGTCAGTGCAAGGTAGAGGCCATCATCAACATAGAGTCGATGATATCCCATAATTAAAATCCTAATTCCTTGCAGTATATCATTCCTCGAACTAAGCTGAAGCGAACAACAAACAACATGTTTGTCACTGCCCCACCTGGTAAACGAGGTACTAACCAACCGCATATCCAAAATTTGCCCAATTCCTCGTATAAGGCATACTTGAAGACTGGCTATAAATCAAATCATATAAAGAAACAATTCAAATTGTGACAGGATTTGTATTAAGGTAACTAATGTCGAAGTTTTCAGTTTCATGACTTGAGTCGTAGCAAATATAATTACTACAGGTAATACTTCCCAGTTTGACCTCATGATTGAAATTCCATGAAATGTGTGTAGGGTCGTTTTATGTCCTGTCTGGGCTCTTTGACAGTATTTTAGGATGCGTCAGATAATTCAGCCCTCTCAGGTATTTTCCTGCTCTTAGATACGGTTTTATTATTTGAGATAACCGAAAAGTGGTTTTCAATTCTTATTTATTAGTAAATGATATCACCGTATCTTTGTCTTCCTGTGAAATGTGTACTTCAAATTCGGTGTTAGTTTTCTAGTAGTTATTACAGTGATGTAAACAATGTAAATATTTAAATATTTGAAATTGTTTATTTGTTTTCGGAATAGTAAACAATGAAATTGTAACACTATACAATTTACAATAATGATTTTCTTTTATTTTTTGTTGAGATAATAGACTACAAGTTTATTTCCTGTATATACTATTTGTATAAAAATACGAGGTTATTTCATGTAAGAAATAACTATGAAATATAATAATAATATTTATTTCATAGAAGAGTAAATTATTGAAGGCATATTCCAAATACATTATCATACATTCATAAAAACAAGAATTTTCCTGAGTTGCTTTGAAATGTTAATAACCAAAATAACTATGCTTTAGAAATAATTTCTACTCATTGGAAGTCATTTGGGGTTTTTAACTTAAGCAAAAACGAAGCATTCCTGATCTAACACATTCGACTCACCATAGGTATGGTATTAGGCTGATAAATCACAAATGCATCGTTCGACTCAATTGTCCTTGAATGATAAGGCTGACTAGGAAAGTGCGATGGCATCTCCCCTTACGAAGATGTCATGTGAGAAATCCACAGAAGAGTCAATACAGTAGAAACTACTCTCAAACTATACAGTGTGTCCGCAAAGTATGGAATAAATTCGATATTTCCAAAACCAAAAGTCGTTTTACAAAAACCTGAAACACGTCGATTTTCAATTTCAATATTCTAAATTTTACAACAAAATTTCATTATACAGGGTGATCCATATTATTGTGATGGCGTCATCGGTATTTTTTTTTAATGCAACACCCTGTATTTGGTATCAGTTTTAGATAATCCGTAACGAGCTGATTCCGAAAAGGTATTATACTTGGGATCTAACAGACGGAATTTGAAAGATGTGCGCTTAGAAAATAAATTTTATTGATATCTAACTGGCCCACTATGTACAAGTTCGATTTGAAAAGTTCAGGTCTCGAGAAAAGAGGTTCCATAATTGGACCGAAAATTGTTTGTTATTTTGAAAAAATGAATATTGAGAGCAAAATTGTTGAGGATGATCAACATGTGATCCACAGTGAGATAAAACAACTTTTTGTTACCCTATGACAAACAAAAAATCGCGTAGACAACTGTTTTCATAACAGCAAGAAGCTTTTACAGCCTTTCAAAACCATATTTTTGATTTCTGGGAAACACTGTTTTGTCAGTTGAATCATCTAAAGCAACAATTTGTTCAGGACAGTTTTTCCTTACCTACACAGTAGGTTTATGGACTGACCCCTATCAGAAAACAATTACTCCCCTGGCTAATACCAGGAAGGGCGTAGGTAAGTGAAAACAGGCCTGAACGAATTGTTCCTTTAGATCAGCGTTTCTCAAACTTTTTTGCCTGGGGACCCACCTTCATTGTGGAATTTTTTTCGCGAACCACATATTATAGTAGATTTATAATCATTATTACTAATAATATTTTTATTATTATTATCGTGAAAATTTACTATTGAGGAATATACCTCTGAAAGAAAATGGTAAAGATGATATAATTGAAGACAAAATACAGTACGAAAAAAAATCTTTCAATTCAGAACCTTAAAACTGAACAAATACAGAAAATAAAAAAATGAGACTTATGTAATTAATGTGACTTGTGGAGCTGAGGCTTACGATTTACAAGAGACTCTATATTTGGGTTAAAAGTTGAAAGCTTTAAAAGCAGGTCAGTTCTCACACAAAGCCTATTTCTACATTTATTTTTTAAATATACCCAAGTGGATAATGCCCCCTCACACTAATATGTGGTTGAAAACTCTTCTCAGGCTATATTCGAAAGAACTGGATACTCCCCCCTAGCCTTCATCCGAAATGGGATTAAGCTCAAGTCCTTGAATTTTGACTTCAGAGTAAAATCACAAGAAAGTTCTGTAAGGGAGTCTTCTTCAGATGTTGAGAGTTGTTCTTTGCTGAGGTAGCTCATCTTGTATTTTTGGAAAGTACTTCCTAAAACCAAGAATCATTTTCAAGTAAATAGGTAAAAATGTATTAAATTTGGCTTATGTAAATATAAGTTGGTAATAATAATAATAATAATAATATTTATTTACTTCTCTCGTTAAAAAGTATAAAAATTTCTTTTACAAAATATTACACGGTAACGATGAAGACGTCCATATGTAAAACATTATAAATATAATACAATACACATTTAAAAACATTTGAAGTCTAACTTACATATAAAAGGGTAAAACATTCAAATAGAAGTTGCCTGGCAAGGGGGAAGAATATATACTTTGCAAAAATTAATTTATGCTATAGCAGTGTTTTTGGATGAGATAGGCTTTCAATCGTGCTTTAAAAATCGACAAATCAGGCGAGTCTCTTATTGTGCTGTCCAACTTATAGAAAAATTTTGGTCTATGGTAAAGATGACTTTTTTGGAAAAATGCGGTTCAATGTGCGGTAGTTTCTCGATCGAGAATGTGTCGTCTGTATATGCAACTATGTATACCATCGTAAGGTTATGAAGATACATTAGATCGTTAGTATACATTAAAAAGAAAAATGGTCACAGTCTAAATCCCTGAGGAACACCCTATATTGTAAAAATGGTATCATTCATAACAAAGCTGCAGTAATTACCCGAGACTGGTAGCTAATGCTCGAAGATGTTCCTTTATTGCAGATGTAATTTCTTCGCTATGTTTCTGAAAAGTCATTGAGAAGTGGCAAAACACCATAAGAATACTGTTCCACTTTGTATTCTCGTTTTAAACTCCCATTTTATATAGCCATCTTTTTTAG
>WOGR01005727.1:0-13585 GCA_015342045.1 Leptinotarsa lineolata | reverse complement strand
AGTTGGCAACGAAACTGCGGACACACTAGCTAGAGAGATTAGCTCAAACCCACACAGTCTAACAACTCGCTGTGTACCACATGAAGATTTGATCCATAAAATTCGACAATTAACAATAAATACATGGAGGGAAAGGTCGTAGTTAGTTTAACTTACTTGTTTAATATATCATCCAAACATAGTATTGAGCGCTCTTTTATTGCGAATACGATGATATAGGGGTGTCCGTAAAAAATCTGTTCCGAATGACGGGTGTTGTGCGATAGACAGAGGCACAGGATAGGAAGTGAGAGAGTGCGCATGTTACTATTTCATGTAATAGAGAATGACAGCAATAGACTTGTAAACAGCAACATTTTGAAGCAACTGATATACGAATATACTGTAAATTAGTCAATTATTTGAAACTTGGTAATTATTAGATCTTTATAATAAATATAAACATTAAAAATATACTTGCTTATAAATGCGGCATTACAGTATATCAATCTCGTAATAAATTTCAATCATAGAGCGTTGTATACTTGAAACTTCCATCGTTTTTCAATAATCTAAATAAAAATGAACAAAGTGAATAGTCGGAAATTTCAAATTGAGAAATTGAAAATTAAAAGTGAAGATATGTTATTCAGTACAATAATTTTATTATCAAAACAATAAATATAAATATTACATTCGTGAAAAATTAACTCCAATAAGTAATTTTTATTCCACATCTGATTCATCGGAATTGAAAATTTCATTATTGTCTTCACTACGTTCGTTATCCCGGTCGCAGTGGAATTTAATTTTTTTAAATTCGGCACCCGTCATTCAGAAGAGATTTTTTACGATAACCCCTACATCATCGTATTCGCAGTAAAACAGCGCTTAATATTATCTTTAGTTGATATATTGAACACGTGAGTGAAACTAACTACGACATAAATACCTGTTTACACCTGGCTGCTCAATAGTTTGGACAGGATAAAAATAGGCACCCTTACGTTTGCATATTCTATAGTCTTTATACTGACTGTTCGCGTTAATTTTGTTTATTAAACTCATTAGTAGAATTAATTTAAAAAAAAAACAATTTTTTGATTATTAATCAATTATAATCTGGACAACATTATAAGTGGCACCCCTTGTTTTTTTATATTTTTTAACATACTAAATTACCTATCAAATGATTTTCATCCATCAAACAGATCGGTGAAGGTCTTTTTTATATCGGATTCTCTACTATATTTATTGAATAATTTTGAAACTAAACTTGGATAACTATGTTATGCATTATTTTCAGAGAAAAAGTATCAAATGCTTTCTTCATGTCACATTTTTTATTCCAATCTAAATCTACCTAGAATCGGGTTGTGGAATCTAATACTGCGAACTCCGTCTCACAATTTTTTCGAAATACCTATTGCCCATTATATAATAAATTTGGCTTTTTAAAATATTTATAAAATCTAGAATGTACTTATTTCTCAAAACTTTCAAATAAAACAGTTTAAATTGGTCTATAAAATTTGCCATTTGGTCTTTTCTACCTGCTTTGAATAATGTTTTCACTTCGTCTTTAATTTTCGCTTTATTAGGGACCATATCGTACAGAAAAAAATTAGTATAATTACCAGTGTCGCTAATTCTGATTTAAATTTTTCATGGTAATTCCATTAAATCCCGGAGTTTTTTTAAAATTCAAAATACTATTTATTTTTCCTTCCTTGATGAAATATCAGCTTCCCCAATTACTTAAATTTTCTTGCGATCTGCCCCTCAGTGTCAGTTGATATTTTGCTCATTCTCAAATTGAGTAAAAAACATTTAGAACAATCACTATAATCGAAAGTTCCATAAGAAAAAATTCAACATGGTCATCTACAGAGTCGAAAAAATGCAGTGGATCAAAACGGCTTCTTTTTTGGCAGTGCATCAAAGTCAGATGCATAAATTACTTTCATTGTATTGGCCATCCCGCAATCAGGTCTGGAAGGAGTAACTGTGACGAGTGCATCCCCCATTCGTATGTATCCAACATATTTTCCGTAAGTTACCCCCAGTTGTATTCTGTCATCTACATCCTTGGTCCAATTCTGGTTGAATGGTCTTAGATAGATGATAGGTTCTATAGCTCTGTATATTCCGAGCATTCGGCCTATCCTGCCATACCTTGTGACTGCTATGACTGGACACCTTGGCCTGAACCTGTGAATTAACAATCATGAATAAATGCTTCGAAAGTACGTACTGATTATTGAAGTAATAATATCAATGATAAATGCTGTTATTGGAAGTTTTAACGAAAGAATTACCACAAGACCTCAAAATTGTATTGATAAATTTTTCTTTTTTCAATAAAACTTTATCATTTAACAATACCATTTTTCAAGGATAAAACGAAAGTACTACAGGAAAATCCTCAAGGTGCTCTAAATGCGGTGTCCGTGCAAAAATAGTGATTCACTTTGGATTTGAATCGCTGAATATTAAATCCATTTGAAAAAACGTTCTCAGGAAGTATAAACGCAGTTCTCAAAATGAAAGAGTACTTGAATAGTAAAGTTCGAGGTATACAGAGCTGAACCTCAAAACGATGAGCAGCCACAGTCCGTCGCCTATTTCTGATATCTATCGCCCTTGGTGGAATTAAATGTGCCAAGTTGCTTGAACACTTTCCGTGAAAGTATCTATAGAAGATAGAGAAATCTTCAACCTTCTTTCGATGTTCCAGGCAATCAAGGTTTTAAGTAATGTTTGCGTCTCCAATCAGGCGGTGGCTCTTTTCTGAATGGAATCCAACAGCTTCAGGGTATGTGTAAACGCAGAGCTCCATACATGAGAACAATTCTCCAAAGAAGGTCTGATCTGAGCTTTATAAAGCATCACAAGTTGCTGAGGTGTGCATAGCTTCTGGTTCGGGACCAAGCTTTTGAGAAGCCGCCTTTGCAATTCCAGCGACATGATTGTGCCAAGACTTATTGGTTTCCATTGTAACCCCCAACAAACGTATCGAAGCGGAAAGCGGAATTTTCTGTCCTGACATTATTATATCCAGTTCGGAGATATTTATCTTTTTGGAGAAAATCGATGCCTGGGTTTTGTGGCACTGAATTGAACCTGCTTACGGTCACCCTATTGCAAATCAGTTCTAGATCTTCATTAAGATATGGAACTTCTTGCTACCGGTGAAGATGTGCATCCGCAGCCGATGTCCTGGAATCCAAACGGAATGACGAGACAAATGTGCTGTCCAATGAGTGGTTTATATACAATGACAAGAGGGTTGGAGACGATATGGATCCCTGGGGAACACCAGTGTTGTTGTAAAATGTATTCAAGAGATATACATTAACGACCGCTTGCAGGAAACGTTCTTTCAGGAAGCTGGAGATTCATAATCAGAAATGATCCGACAAGCCATAGCATCGAACCATGGGACCAACCAGCATAAGAAAAACCCAAGTCCGTAGGTTGAGTGGTTTTTTCTATTGCTGGTTGCTCAAATCAAATCAAATTCTTTCGTTTGACCATTTTATAAGGAGTTGTATTAGGAATAGTCAGTAGAAGCTAAATTACAAAGATACAGATACATTACAGACAACTAGACTTAAACTAGATAGACACATTAAAAATAATGCACACACCACACATACACTTACGTTAAATGATCATATACGCTGTAAAACGCATTGACAACTAAAAAATAAATTATGTTTTGAACCTCTCTAAAGTTTTGCTTTTTTTTATTTCAGTTGGTAAAAAATTAAACAAACGAGGATCTGCAACATCAGGACCTTTTAGAGCAATCCGCCCTCGAGCTAACGGAACTATTGTACAATTCCATGATAGTAGGTACTAAATTATCAGAAATATTATTGCATCAAAATATTTTTGTGATTCTATATATTTTATCACTTTTTCTCATCTGTGTAGTATAATTTCCGTATGCCACTGCAAGAGATAGATTAAGGTAAAAATGTTACAGTTCTGAATATTTAGTGCCTACTGTTTTGTAATATAGATATATTTTTTTATTGCCCAGGGTTAATTGTATGAGTGGAGCCTATTGAAGGAAATCGTCTGTTATTTTGAAAAACGTAGACACAAATTTCCATTATGTTCAAGCAGGATACAGTCAGTATTTCTAATTTCTTGAAGAATGGTCTACAGGACTCTAAGTAACTTATACCAGAGATACTTCTGATGATGTTTTTTGAGCCAAAATAACCTAATCTGCGTTAGTTGACCAACCCCAGAAACGGACACTATAGCGCATCCTCGATTCCACTTTAGCATAGTATATAATTTTGAGTTGATCTTAACTGAGACTACAGTTAAGATTTCGTAGCTTGAACGCTATAGAATGCAATTTTTGTATAAAGCCATCTCAATGTGCTTTGAAATTCAGGTTTTTGTCAGTCTCAATACCCAAAAACTTGGTAATTTACGACAATGGAAGCGAATGATTATCCACATCAATATATAGCGGGTCATGAATTTTTTGATGGTTACAAAAAAAAACAAGCGAGTTACTGGAAAATCACAAGTTCAAAGGAGTCATTGTTTGTTCGCATTTTCGTTGTATTCTTGTTTGGTCAGAGCCTGTTATAATCGTTCCAACGGCATCAACAAATTTCACGTACTTTTCATCAGGAACAGATTCATCAACTTTATCTATATATACCTGAAATAGCACAGGTCCCAAGACTGAATCTTGAGGTATGAGAGTTGATTGTTGTTCTGTTACCCCCAATTAGATTGGTGATGGTTACATAATGGCATTTGCCAGACATAAATGAAACGATCCAGTTATTCCATGTAACTTTCTTGAGAGTATTTGAGAATTGACGCAGTCAAATGACCTGCTGAGATCGCAAAAAATCCCCACAGTGACTCGCCAGCGTCTATGCTATCAGCTAAACTGTCATATATGGATTGAATCGCGGTATTAGTGGATTTTCCATTTCGAAACCCATGCTGCGTATCCGAAGTGATGTTATTTGTGTCAAGATATCTTAAAAATCTATTCAGAAAACAATGCTCAAAAATATATGAGGGAACCGATGTTATTATTATGGATCTATAGTTATTCATCAACTGTTATTTTTTTTTGTGAACAGGTATAACTTTGCCTGTTTTTAATCTTTCAGGGCGTATAATCTATCAAAAACTCAAACTGATAAGAAAAACAAGAAGTTTTTTTTTTAAATATGTCCAACGTATTTTCAAGCATAAATGCTGGCACGTTATTGTTTCCTAACGACTTTTCATTATTTAGCTTTGTTATCAGCAGTTCAACAAATTCATTCTCACTTAACGGGTATAAGTGAAACATTGGGGATGATTCATTCACCAGAAAGCCACTTTTAATTTTCGAGGAGTTTGTAAAAAAAGAATTGAATTAATTTGAAATAATATAAGGGTCTTGAAACACAACACCGCTAGACGTGATGATTTCAAAATTTGACATATTGAAAGATATTGAACCTTGTAATTCAGATACCATTTTTCATGTTCATTTTTCTTTCATTATTTACAAAATTCCCGCATCAACCTTCAAGTTTATTAGCGGTTTGACATGGTATCTTACAAAAGTTATTTACAATTTATGTAATATCTTTATGTCGGTTAAGAATGAGATGAATGGTTGTGTATAACAGCTTTCCCCCAATCCCAAGATGTCCTTGAGATTTTCGGCTAGGTTATGCTCCAGACTTTCCGCGGTGTATATTAGAAACTA
The DNA here is from genome assembly GCA_015342045.1 of Leptinotarsa lineolata. Lineage (NCBI taxonomy): Eukaryota > Metazoa > Arthropoda > Insecta > Coleoptera > Chrysomelidae > Leptinotarsa > Leptinotarsa lineolata. Next base: position 7,860 of record WOGR01005727.1, on the reverse strand, counting down.
CTGATATGTGTTTTACTGAGAGGTCTGTCTCTCATATATCACAGGATGGTTTCTGTTCGTCAGTTATTAGATATTCATGAGTGAGCCGAGGCCGAGGCGAAGTCTGGTGATAGCTTTTTGATGGGTTTGTAAGGTGTCAATACGACCTGTTTTATTTCAGCTAGTTTGCAGGTTTGTTGGGACAACACGTGTTGCGACGTGCCAAACACTTTGTTTTTGATGAATACTATGAGGTTGCTGGGTGTTATTGTCTTTGCCCTGGCGTCTGCTTGTAGCGCAGCTTCTTTCACACTTTGATGGGCTTTTTCGTTTCCACTAATGCTGATTCGGGATGAAATCCATACTATAGCTATCTGCTTTTGTCCTTGTTGTAAGTGAATGAGCTCACACTTGATATGTTTAACGATAGGGTGATGGGTATATATTTTCCGTATGGACTGGATGGAGCTCAGAGAGTCGGTTATTATAACGTATTTCGAATATTATGTCTGTTGCATATACGTGAGAGCTTGAAGACTAGAATATAGTTCTCCAGTAAACACGCTCCAAATACTGGGAAGTTTATCATGGTGATAACGGGAGGATGATTGCTACTCTCACTTCTTCATTCATTTTCGAATAGTCGGCATATATTTGTAAATAGTCTGAGTATTTGTGCATGATTTCGGAAAAGTGTATTTTAATCAGAATGTTGTTTATTCTTGCTTTGTCGTATGTTGTAAGGTCAGTGTTCATTGAAAAGGATTGGCTCATCCAGGTCGGTGGAGTCATGTTTCTTTTGGTAAATTACTACTTGAATCCATTCTGTATGCATCACTTTCATAGTTACATATGCTTCTTTGACTCCTGGATACATTTCTTGAAGATTGAAGTATTCCCTCAATCTTAAGCTAGAGAATTTCACCTCTGGGGTCACCCAGTCCTTAGTTTTATATTTTTTGAAACGCAGCAATGAAGGAAATTCTATATTAAAGTAATGAAGAATCACGTCATGGAAATGATTAAACGTAAAATTACAGTCAATAGTATTTTACAGTCGCAACCAATCCTTTTATTAAAGATGGAGTCTGAAAGCTTGTAGTGCCTGTTCGTTATAGGAGCGACCATGGAAGGACTTTACAACTTGAGACTTTGATGACAAAATCGATGTCGGACAAGATTATTCTATGACAGAAAAATGGGGATTCGAATAATCTTTGTTCAAAAAATTCAAGTATATATGATCAATTGGAAAGATCAAACTTTGAGTTTGTTTTTGATCAATGGGAAATTTTTAGGCCCAGTAGTGTCCAGAAATAATTGCAGGTAAAAGAAGAAAATATGAATTCACATCAAACCAACTTCATATTTTGAAAACACTTTTCCCTCACCAGAACAAAGCTGCTGTCTCACGACGAGCGTTTCGCTAACCAAGTTGGCATCATCAGAATATGAATAGTCTTAGTTATCTTGAAGTGAATAATTTATAATTTAGACAAAACTAGTTAGCGATCTATTCTAACAATTAATTGATACATTAATACCTTGCCAATATTTTCGCAGTTCTTCCAGAAGATGTTAAACAAATAATAGCAGCCGCATTCGCTTTCGAAGCTGCCTCTACCACTGAAATCCCTAAGGAATAAATGGCTTCCATGGGTGACGAAATACTGTCGATGAGCTCATTGAATATTTGCTTCTGGTGGACAGCAGGCTCCGCTTCCTTGCAAATATTATTAACAGTGCTGAGGATTTTCTTTGTACATCCTTCTCTATCCAGTAGCAAAGCGTCAGATCCATCTATGACTGCGTTTGCTATATCGGATACTTCTGACTTTGAGACAGTTTTTGAGTCTGCTATGTGGATGGTAGATATCGCTGGTTTGCCTGCAAATTTAGGAAGATTTTTCTGTCAGAGTACGAGTACACGAAGCAAAAGTTTTTCCAATTCATTTTTGTTTGAGTAGGAATTTTAGAGCCAGCAATGAAATACTTGCTGGCCTGAAGCTTCAAACGGAAGATTTGTTGAACCATGTTCTATTATTTGGTACAACCGCGTTTGGTAAGACATGGATGTTCTTATACCATTCAACTAATTGTGTGAGAAATCTGCTGAAAACAGAAAATATCAGATTTATCATATTGGTAGCAGTTTATTCATTGGTCCAATAAATGAACTTTTTTCTGGAATGCATAGAATATTCGGGTTAGTGCTACAAAGCAAAGCTAACCAATCAGCCCAATCAATTCATCATTGATTTTATCAACTTCCTTCTGAATAAGACAGACTGTGACAGGAGCTTGGTGGGTAACATCCCTTCTTTGTCCACTATGCAGTTGCTTTCTACATATTCCAGCGCTATGACGATTTCTGCACATCATTGGCCAAACGTTGAGAAATTCAATAATCACTTTATTGAAATAATCGTTGATTTTATCTAGTTTTTTTTAAGTGTATCGAAATTCCCTAGAATTGTTATACTCACCCGCTATGTTGCACTTTGCCAGTATAGATTTCTGCACCAGAAATACCTTCTCCTTGGGCAAATCCACCATCAACCTTTCGCAGTCTATACAAATAGCATCAGAGGCTTCAATAATTTCGTCAATATTTGCAATCGCAGCAGAAACCCCAATTTTGGCGACAAGCTGAATCGTTTCTCCTCCCTGCCCGAGTAAATCCCTGACATCGATGATACCTTCTTTATTGTAGATACCAGAAACGAACAAGAAATCCACACATTCTCCTATAGCCATTCCCATCAATTCCTTATCGTTAGCTGATATTTGAGGTAACTCGATAGGCGCATTTGGAACGACCACAGAAGCATGGCTAACTAAGACTCCAGCTTTGTCTACTATGCAGTTGATGATGCTTTCCACGCATTCCAGCGCTGTTAGGGTTACAGATCCGTTGTCCAAGATAACTTTGTCTCCTGGCTGAACTACCTCTGGTAGTTTCTCGTAGTCGATATAGATCATGTCTTCGGTGACGAAGTCTTCGTATGAAGGCTCGGTGGTTAACTTGGTGAATTTTCCCTTCTGGAGGTAGAGTTTTTTAGCCGAACCCTTCAAGTTACCTGAAGAAAGAAGTATTTCAATTTAAGGCATTATATGAACGGTGAGATTTCATAGAATCCCTTTACCAGATAGTGTAATTGGAGTCAGTTGTCCTAAATAAGAAGTTAGCATAATGAATTCTAAGAAGCATCTATGAAATAAACCGAAAACTTGATCCTGGTTTAACCAAGATGAGTGAAGCTTGTGGAGGAAAATAACGACATATATCTCCAAAAGTGTAATCTTTTTCTGATTGTCACATCATACATTGGCTAGAGTATATTTGTAATATTTCAATGGCAGATCAAAATACCAAAGTCTGATATTGTATGGAGAATCAGACTTCTGCTCTGATTTCACCATCAAGTGATTCAATTTCTGGTGGCATTCTTAGATGAACCAAGTTTGTGTTTTCTGTCGTCATCACATATGGCACCTTCTTCAGGAAAGTCCCATCTAGAAAAGAGTAGATTGAAATGTTTGGGCTGAATGATGGACAGAATGAGAAAAAATTGAAGTGATATACTCAACAAATAGATATATTGATGATATAGAGTTCTAACAAAAACTTTTCAATAGATAATGCTATCAAATATATCAAATAGTCGAAGAATGAATGTATATGGATTTTATGATTTTTCCATCAATACTAGCTTGTCAGAAAGCTTTATTGGAAAAATAAGCATTTTTGAGAATTCCATGAAAATCTTATGAATGGTGCTATTAGACTTCAAGATATTGAAATCGGAATAGAACTAAAAAATCTTCATGATGGGACAAAATGAGTGGAATAGAACTATTGCTTAACTCAAGGGTTAGGTTAGGTTAGGTCAGAAGTGAGTGGGTCTATTCGACCCTCCACCACAACCCACAAGGGTTTATTGTGGCTCACACCTATTCAAACTCGACCAGATGAACCCAGCTTCTTGACGAAGCCGATTAGTTTGTATGGTGAGTGATCTTTCAGGCCAGATGGCAAAAGTGTGGTTCCACCAAACTTTGAAAACCTGATTCGGTCCACGGCGGGGCAGACACAAAGTATGTGCTCCGCTGTTTCATCATATTCCAAACAGAGGCGACACACACCTGTCTTCTGACAGTCCGAGTCTATGCATATGATGATTCAGACGACAGTGACCTGTAAGGAAGCCTGCTAGACATCGTAGTTCATCCCTACTAAAGTCCAACAACTTTTTGGTTTAAGCTTCGAAGAGTGAATCAAAGCCTTGGAGTGAGCCAATCCTGGAAGATTTTGCCAGAAGTCTTCAAAACTTCTTGCCACCCAGATGTTCAATGTTTATTTGGCAAAGCCTAAAGCAATGCCAATGACAGGTTCTGGTCCGATGAAGCTACTTGCAGCACCCTCCCTTGCAAGGGAGTCAGCAGCCTCGTTGCCTTCCAGGCCAGTGTGGCCAGGAATCCAGACCATGAGGATAGTCGTTTTTGGCAATTTTTCACCAATTTAGATGTTGCCTTATATGAGCCGCTTGACTGTCCGAGAAAATTTTCATATTCTTGTGTGTGAGGTTGGATTCTATCAACCTCTCCGCACACAATTCAATAGCAAATATTTCTGCTTGGAATACAGTCGCATAGGTCCCTAGGCAGATCGATATTTCTGTCCTGGGTCTGCAACTGAAAAACCTGCACCAGAGCCTGAAGGTGTTTTTGATCCATTTGAGAACCAACAACTATCTGCTTATAATATTTCCTTCTTCCAGAGGAACTAGACCTCTCTACTCGGAAAAAGTACTTTATAAAGCAGTTCGTAGTTGACAGTTGAAGGCATGAAGTCAGAGGTTATTCCCAGCTGTGACTACTAATGTCAGCCAGTAGTCTAGTGAACTCTGCATTAGAATGCTTTGTGCAATTGACGATGTGCACAAATCTGTATGCAGTCCGTCTAGCCTCTCTCTCCAGGAGTAAAATCTACAATTGCAGAATGTAGTATAATAATGCTGGAGAAAAGGAGTGATCAAACTCGTCTGAGAATTTGTTATTCTAACGTGACTAATATTTCACTTTCAGTTGAAAGAGGCAGCCTAGATATGAGTTCTGTGGAAACAGAATGATTTTCCTTAAATACGGAAGAATATGAGCCATCAGATAATATTAACGACTACATACTTACAGTTTTTTTGGTTGTTTGAAAAATTCAAACATTGAATCTAGTATGAAATTTTGACAATATAATGAAACCATTTCAGTTGTTGGTGAACAAGGATATCGAAAAAAAAACGGTAGAAGAGTACTACTGTTAAAACATGAAGAATTCAAAATAGAATGAAGATAGAATAAAATAGCCACATTTTACAGAGCTCTCACATAGTTTTTTCCAAGGAATATTGGTAGGTACATGTTTGAGATGTGAAAAAATGTGGATATGATACAAAACAGTGGAATATTTTTCTCAAACAATAATAAGCAATACTGAAAAATAAAAGTTTCAAACAAAACATATATGGACTCATTAATTACTCAAAATATATCATCACAATAATAAAGATTACTCCAAGATGTAAACACAACAAATACTTTGACAACTGAAATAAATTGGCTGTTGATCAAATTGTGTTTCTACTTCAAAGAATGATAAGTTGCTTGAGAATCTCCAGCGGTTTTTTTGGTCGTTGATGAGTTCAACAATTTTGTCATTCTCTTTTTTTTTTTAGTTTACGTATAATGTACAAATTTGGGTTTCATGATTCATCTTCTCTAGACCAATTGTGGTCGTTTGAAAAACGATCACTATGAATTTAAATCGTGACTTGATACCAATTTTTCTCTCAAATCATCTTGGTAATCATTATTGTACTAAAACTACAACTCACCTATTCGGATCTCTGGTCCACTGATCTCCATCGCTATTCCCAGGGGATAAACTCTACCGAGCCTCCTGCTGAAACTTTCGTTGATGGCTCTAACCTTGGACAATGTCTCTTTGATTTTTTCTAGTTTAGTACCTGTTATTCGAGCCACCCGCATCCCTGCGGTTAGCATATCATCTAGATTGTTGCACGTTACATTAGCAGGAATACTGGCGATCAGCTGAGTTGACCTGAATCTGGACGGTTTGGATTTGACGTTCAAAGAGCTGAGATATTTAAGAGAAGTATCAGCGAATGCAGCTTGGTACTGTGTATTGAGAACAGCTTTCTCTTCATTACTATGGAAGTCTATCATCCACGGTAGTTTAGGACAATGGGCCCTGAAATCCATTATGGAGAGTACGATAAATTTTGACTACGACTGATTTGTCACTTCATTTATCTGCTAATTTTGAAGTTACGTCGAACATGTGACATTACACCTAGTCAAAATCCATACCGAAGCATTGTTTGAATATTGTAATATGTAACCTACAAACTTGAAACTGCTTATTCATCACTGAAACTGGTATATCCCCATAGACAATATTTGGATGTAGATGTCAAGAAAATGTTATGTGATTCATTAGTTTCATCTCATTTCAACCACTGTGACGTAGTTCATCATTCATGTTTAGACAACAATGACAGGTGTCGCATACAAAAAGTTCAAGGTCTGGAATTTCACACAAATTAGGAGGTTTGAAATGGTTGAATATGTTCAATCGCAGATGTTTTCTATAAACTACAACTTATGATTTTATCTCCACAAATTTTATTAAAAAAATATATTAAATGTTTCGCTAACACACTACCTTTTTCGTAGTGAATTGAGTACTTGATTCGTTACAAAAAAGCTACTGCGTTAGCGTGATACATTTTTTGAATGAAGTTTGTGGAGATCAAATCCTAAGTTCTAGTTTATGAAATTACTATGGTTAGCGGCGAGAATCCTGAAAAAGGTTTTGGCTATTCATATATCTCTATCTTCATCTGTATTTTAACGTCTCCTTTCTTTTTTTTCTTTCTTCTTTCATTCACTTCAAGCCATAATAAAATAGTTTCATGAACCACACCGTACAATTTAATCTTCACAAACTTTTTTTCCAAAAAATATAACACGACATACTAGAAGTTTAAGTATGTCACTCACTAGCTACTATGATAGCGAAACATGTGATATATTTTTTGAAAATAAAGGTTGTGAAGATCAAATCGTAAGGTGTACTTTACTATATTACTATAGATCTTTATCAAGTAAAGGCCAAATCAATCAAAAATAATATACCTAATATTTCATTTTTATACACTTTCGACATTGGTGGACTTACCCAGATTAAAAATGAGCCAACCAGGATTCCTGACCGTGATGGAGAATATGCTAGTCTTCTGGATTTATATCTAACAGCCAATCCAGAAATTTACAGTCACCGTAACGTCTCCATTGTGATCTTCTGAAACAGCTTAATATCAACAAGGCGTCTGGTCCTGATGAAGTGCCTGTCATCGTACTCAAAAAGTGGAAGGCTTAAACATCTTGAGCGACCATCAATATGTCTTTCGGAAACAAAGATCAACAGGCGACCTTCTATCGTATGTCACCCATATTTGGAGTAACGCAATCTAGAATCATGGACGGTCAAGAGCTGTTGCGCTTGATATTTCTAAGGCCTTTGACCGTGTGTGACATGAGGGTTTGCTAGCCAAACTTCAATGCTATGGCTTGTCGAATCATTTTTGTGTATGGCTCTCAAGGTTCCTGAAAGAACATTCCCGGCAAGTGGCCATCGATGGATATCTCTCAAATACTTTTACCATCAACGCTGGAGACAATAAGGATCCCTGTTCCCCAGGGATCCATATTGTCTCCAACCCTCTTTTTATTGTACATCAACGACTTATTGGAAAAAACGAAGAATTCAATATTTAATGCTTTGCTGTCGACAGCACACTT